>PVLD010031430.1:0-15745 GCA_004027595.1 Dinomys branickii | reverse complement strand
GGGAGGGAGGGAGGGAAGAAGGAAGGAAGGAAAGAGAAGAAAGGAAGGAGGGAAGGAGAGAAGGAGGGAAAGAAGGAATTTTAAAAGATAAAATTTTTTTACCCTAAACTGGGCTTAGAGGCATACACCTGTAATCCCAGCAGTCAGGAAGCTGAAGCAGGATCACAGTTTGAGAACAGCCTGGACTACATAGTGAGAACCCTGCTCTACATGGTACTGAACACATGTAATCCCAGCCCTGAGAAGGCTGAGACAGAAGGATCACTGAGAGTTCAAGGCCAGTCTAGACTACAGTGCAAAACCCTGTCAAAAACAACAAACAAAAAACAAAAAAGAAAAAGTCATTTGCCCAACCCACAGTCCTTTCAACAGTTCAGTGTAGTCAGTAAAAACCAGTTGGCTCATAAAGGAAACCTGGAGATTACACAGTTAAGTAAAATGGTGACTGAACAACTGATGCAGACTATGGGATCCTCTTACACTGTTTTGGATCTTACTAATGCTTTCTTCAGTATTCCTGTAGCTGCTCAGTCCCATGACCAGGCTGCATTAACTTCAAAAACACAGCAGTGGACCTAGTTACAGAGCCACCACTACCCCTGCATTTGCCTTGGGATAGTGGCCTGGGACCTTGGCTTATTATCCTGCTACCTACTATAAATATGTTGAATAACATGCTAACTTCTGAGGATCTTACAGATTAAAAAAGAAAAAAACCCTCCAAGATACTGTATACAAGAGCTCCTAAAGGAATGGGAATGGGAATGGGAAACCAATCCCCTCATGGGACAATAGCCTGAAACTGCTAGAAAGTATTATATTTCTGGGCTGGGGATATAGCTCAGTGGAATAAGTGCCTGCCTGGCAAGCACAAGGTCCTGAGTTCAATCCCCAGTAACGCAAAAAAAAAAAAAAAGTTTTATATTTCTGCAAAGCACACATCATATCTTTTTTTTTTTTCCTGTCCTTTTGAGACAGGGTCTTATTATGCAGTTCGGGCAGGTCTTGAACTCACTTTGTAGCCCAGGCTGGCCTCAAACTCAAAATGATCCTCCTGCCTCAGCCTCTAGAGTGCTGGGAGTGCTGGGATTACAGGTGTGTACCACCAGGCCCAGCACACATAATATCTAAAAAGCTCATTTAAAATTGTTTTATAGCAGCGTATACCAATGATCCCAAAGCAATTACAAGTGCTTTTAGGACTCTTGGCAGGGTTGAGATATTTTCACAACCCATTTGTTTAAGTTCCTATCCTCTATATAACTTGGTTAAGAAGGAAGACCACACAGGATTGGGACAAAAAAGCTCAAGAATGTTTTGAGCAAGCTAAGACACTTTGGAGCAGGCTAAACAGTTATCTGCCCCAATACCCTAACATGTGTTTGTTCTAGAGATTACTGAAAGTCCCAAGGGCTACAGTTGAAGGGTATGGCTGAAACAATCTGAACGGACTATTCCAACAGGGTTCTGGTCTCAGTCATGAAAAGGGCCAGAACCTGGGCGTACAACACGGGAGCAACAGTTTCTGGCTGCATATGAAGCCCTCTACGAGGTGGAATTCATCCCGGGATCTGCTTCTGAGATGTTAAAAATAGCACATTCAATAAAGGGCTAGACTGAAGACCAGGCCTTTTGACCAATCCCCTTTTCTGGGGTAGCACAAAACCAGATTTCACAAAAGTGGCACACATACTTGGAACAGGGTGGACTCCTATCTGCCAGCCCTGTGACAAATGCCATGCAACATAGTCGGGGACAGTGTTATTCCAAAGTACTGAAGCATCTCAAGTGATGGAGCCAAAAGCCAAGCCAGATAAGGTGCTGGAACAGGCACTACCCACTCCTGAAGATGTTTAGTACACCAATGGCCTAGTCAGGGCAGAAAGTGGGAATGGATGGCAGGGGCAATACAAATTAGTACAGATACCACCTGGCTAGAGAATCAAGCAGGGAAAAGCAGCCAGTGGGCTGAGTTAAGAGTAGTATTGGTATGGTGACTCAAGAGAAATGGCCACTCACTCTGCATAGGTAATTGGATGGTCTTTAGAGTACTGACCCAGTGGATGGCACAATGAAAAAAGGAGCACCAGGAGGCACTTGGTAGGTCACTCTGGGGCCGAAAGAGGTGGAAAGATGGGTATAAAAGAACACAAAATGAGTCAGACCCACTAACAGTCTTTCATGTAGCTGACTGACCACAGTCTGCTAAGTAATCAAGAGGCAAATGTCTTCACAAAAGTGCAAGATATTTGTTATCTAGAAATTTGGAAAGGCAAATTTGGTTGGGTGCATATGAAGTCTGGGCAACAGAGTCAACATGGACTATAAGATAGCAAAGGCTGCAATCATTCCTCCAAAGTATTCTGACAGACATGGTACAGTCTCAAAGGCTGGATGCACTAGTTGAGCAGGTACACAAACCAACATGCTCCATGTAAGACTGGCAGGTCAATTATACTGGGCCGATCCATGCCTATGAGTAAAGGTTGGAAATATACACTCACTTACATGGGCACTGCCACAGGCCTCTTACAAGTGTTCCCCTGTAAAAGAGCCACTGAGAAAAGCACTATTAAAGGGCTAACTCAGCTCAAAATTATGTACAGGTATCCAAAGAGAACTGACAGTGAAAAGGACACCCATTTCACCAACACTGATATGGAAAACTGGGCCGAGGACAATCAAACACAATGATACTTTCACCTACTTTTCAGCCCTACAGGAATTCGCTTAATTGAAAGCAAAAATAGGTTATTAAAGTAACAGTTAAAAGGTTTTAATGTAGGCATCATGCATGGGTGAGAAAAAGTTCTTCAAAAGTCATAAAGTTGCTGAATGAAAATTCCAGTGCCAGTGGTAGGCTATGACCCTGAGTTGTTGGCCAGGGAGGTCCTTGAGGCACCCCATACCATACAGACAGAGTTGGTTACATGCCAAAACTGGGCAGTAAGTCCCTTATTGCTAAGGACACCACACACTGGCCACAGGATATGAAAAAATTAAGCTTGGACTAAGCCAGAAGTTTCCTCCCTGTTGCCTAATGTTCACAGTGCCAGAGTGCCCTGTAGAGGCTTCCAATAGAATATTATCACCAATAATCCTACTTGACTAGGGACTTCGTATGTTACACTACCAGCATCCAAGGCAAGATGCACCTACCAGTGCAGTAGAGACATGACTGGTCTAAGTAGAATCAACCACTTTAGAGGCTCAAGCCTGCTCCAAGGGAGAGGACTCACATTTGATAATATAAGACTAGGACAAAAAGTTATGGTTAAAGAAGTGACAAGCCACAGTGGGGAAGCCACTAGTGTTTTGTTAAACGAACATGATGCGCCAGTACTACTGCCACCCACAGATTACTGCTGCTGCCAGCCACAGCTGAGGGGAACCTCTTCTTGCAGTGGGCAGTGACCACAGCAACAATCCACAATAAGTCTAATTATTGGGTATGTGGTAAACTTACCCTCTCCTACAGTGGGCTGCCCCTATTCCCCCAGAAATGGAGTATTGTAACTTCATGAGGACCTCAGAATCAAGACAGGAACTTCCTTTAATAACACAGATAAAGGGAATACACGTCCTGGCAGAGGGATAAAGCCTTAGCAACTGCAAGAAAATATGTAAGTGAATCCCAAACCAGGCACACTTCAGTGAGGGACAGAGGGACCTGGATGTTAGCTGAACATGACCATTTGTATGTTTATGCCCCCTTGTGTCCTGAAAGGAATGAGACTGGCATTTCCCGCCATCAACATACGGGATGGCTGCCACCTGAAAGCTGTAGAAATACAAAATACAAAATGGACTGGGAAACAAAAAACGTACCCACTGTTATCCCCCTTCTGGCACCACGTGGCTATGCAGGATTCATCTATGGCTATACTTGCCATACAACTGACTGGACTGGCAAATGTACACTCGAACAGCCTTTTCTTTTTTTTTTTTTTTTTTTTGCGGTACTGGGGATCGAACTCAGGACCCTGCGCTTGCTAGGCAGGCACTTATTCCACTGAGCTATATCCCCAGCCCTCGAACAGCCTTTTCTATCCGGGTGATTTATGATACCTTGCCCACTAGGCCCAGAAACCTGCCAACATTGAAGCCCTGCTCCTCCAGAGGACCAACATGGTGGGAATATCCCTTCACCCTGTTCATGCCTCAAACAGAGGCACTAGATACCTTAAGTGCAAGCTCATGCCAACCTTACTGCCAAAGCACTAAACTATACACATGAAGACACTTTCTTGCTCAACCAACAAAAGACACATGTGAAGAGTAGTAGCGCAAAACAGAATGGTCTTGGGCATGTTAACTGCTACCCATAAAGCCACTGTGCCCTCATTAGCACAACTTGCTGTGCTTATATCCTAGGTAATAAAGCTAATATAATAGATGCAGTATTATTCCTATCCAAGTA
Organism: Dinomys branickii; assembly: GCA_004027595.1. Classification (NCBI taxonomy): domain Eukaryota; kingdom Metazoa; phylum Chordata; class Mammalia; order Rodentia; family Dinomyidae; genus Dinomys; species Dinomys branickii. Next base: position 11,325 of record PVLD010031430.1, on the reverse strand, counting down.
CTAACCAGGCCTAACCCTGCTTAGCATCAAGATCAGATGAGATCGGGCTCATTCAGAGTGGTATGGCCATAGACATGGTATTCTTGATATAAATCATTAAAATGTCTGTGAAACCTTTATACCCTGGCTAGGCTATTTGGCTATTAAAGGCATGTACTTTCAATTGTTGTTTATATAATTCCAGGAGTGAATGACTGCTGCTAAAATGTATATTTTTGCTGGGCATGGTGGCACACAGCTCTAACCCCAGCACTCAGGCGGATGAGGCAGGAGGACCAGCATAAGTTGAAAGCCAGTCTAGGCTACAGAGTGAGTTCAAGGCCAGCCTAACCTGCACAGCAAGATCCTGTCAATAAAATAAGTATATTGTTGCTATGGCATAACAGCCCAGCACTCAGCTCTTAGTTAAAAGAAATAATATCTCTCTAGGGCTCAGGAAACAGCACAAAAGAGGGGATAAAAATGCTGCAAGAACCAGAGAAAGGGGTGGAATGCATAGTGAAAATTGTTCTCTAAACCCTAGCCAAAGTAACTCCATCTTGTAATGTATACCTCCCTTCCCACACACACACTGCCAGGTACTAAGACTGTGTGCCAGACTACAACATAGTAAGGTCATTCGTCATTGAAACTAGAGAATGTTTAATAAGATCAGCAGAATTCCCTCATAAAGACAGGCTGAGAGGGGAATATATGCATAACTTCTATCTACTTTTCTTGCTTTTGATCCTGCTTTTGCTGTTTTAATCAGTACCCTACAAAACCAGTAGTCTAGCACAGGACAGGTGACAATTTCAATAGTGCTGCAACCCACAAGTAATCCAATGACTTTAAGTAAACTTGTAACACACTCGACTGCTAATTGCCAAACTTATCCAAGTTTTTCTTTGGTCTGTTGGCTTCCATGTAGCTTGGAGGCAAATGTTTCTTTTATCGCTCTAGGAAATTTATGCAACCCAGTGTCAGCAGTCATACTCACATAAACACTCTTGACCTGTAAAGACACTTACATATTAAATACATATTACAAACTCAGAGATCCAAGACCCTCAAATCTTATAGTCCTAAAACACTAGAATCCTCTTTTTCCTATTTGGAACATATACATGACCTATACAAAACAAATAGTCTTCTCAACTGACTGCAAACAAAGGTTATAAATAAATTTGTACAGTATTTTAGGTTTCAAAAAAGATTTTAATATATACTAGTACTGGGGATTGAACCCTCTTCATACTGAGCTACATTCCCAGATCATTTTTCAGGTTTGTTTTGTTTTGCTTTGTTTTTGTCTTTTTTGTTGTTTTTGAGACAGGGTCTCAATATGCAGTTCAGACGGGCCTTGAACTCATTTTGTAGGCTAGGCCAACCTCCAACTCACAATGATCTTCCTGCCACAGCCTCCCGAGTGCTGGGGTTACAGGTGTGCACCACCATGCCCAGCAGATTTTTTCCTTTTTTGGGGGTGTTTTTGAGACAGGGTCTCAATATGCAGTTTAGACTGGCCTTGAACTCATTTTGTAGCCCAGGCTAGCCTCCAACTCACAATGATCCCCTGCCACAGCCTCCTGAGTGCTGGGATTACAAGTGTGCGCCACCATGCCCAGTACACTTGCTTTACTTTTGAATTTTTTCTTTTGAGAGGGGACCTCACTATCATGGCTTCAAACCCAAGATGTTTGCTTCAGCCTTCTAAGTAGTTAGGATTACAGGCATAAATGACGATATCCAACTACTTTTTTAATTTTTGAGGAGCCTAATGTTGTAGCTACAGGTAGAGTGCTTGCCTAGCATGTGTAAGGCATTGCTTTCCATCTCCAGAAACCAACCCCAAATAATAATAAATGATCTTGTTTTTTGGTAGTACTGGGGGATAGTATCCAGAGTGTTCTATCGTTGAGCTCTTTCCCTCAAATTTTTTTTAGCGTGTGCCACCAAGCCCAGGCATACATGAATATTTGGCCTCCAGTGAATACAAATCTCCATTTTATTGTTCTTTTATTATTATTATCTGAAGAGCTTCTCACAACAAACATCATGCAAATTCAGCACTGTTTGAAAGCAATGGGCTGGGGATATAGCTCAGTGGAATAAGCGCTTGCCTAGCAAGCGCAGCGTCCTGAGTTCGATCCCCAGTACCGCAAAAAAAAAAACAAAAAAAACAAAGCAATTAGACATGATGAATCACAACACTTATTTACTCAGCACTACAAGCAGCCATAAGCAGCAGTATGAGACAAGCTCCCAATCTCAAAGACTTCTTTTCTAAAAAGAGTAAGAACCAAAGTCATTAAGACACTTAACAACAGATGGCATAAATGAGGTATGAAATCAAGTGGAACAGACTGGTGCTGCAAAAGTTTGAACAACGAAGACTAAATGGAATCACTTGAGGACTAGCCGAGTCTAATCCCAGAAAGAATGCTCTCCTCCTCCAGTGCCAACTACTGTCAAAACAATACTCCTCCAAGTTGTCACCAGTGAAAATCATCCTACCTGGATCATTCTGATAAATAACACAGGTACAGCCCTTGCCTCAAGAGTGTTTAGGATAAAAGGTGATAAAGCACAAATACTAAAATACTGAAGATTACAAATGGGTGTAGTAACACACATGCTTGTAATCCCAGCTCTCTGAAGGGATCTCCACAAGTTCAAGGCCAGCCAGGGTTACACAGTAAATTCAAGGCCAGCCTGAACTACACAGCAAAATCTTATCACAAAAAGAAAAAAAAAAAGTTATAGTTCATCACCAGGGTAGATCCTGAGTGCTACAAATGCCTTTTTTTTTTTTTGCAGTGCTGCAAATACCTCACATACACTAACCAACTCTCCCATTGAGAAGCCCAATAATTTTTTTGGTTAAGATACTGGATCAAGGCATATTTATTTTTCAAAAATAGATCAAACTGTATGTTCATGAGATCTGTACTTTTCTATGTTACACAATAGAAAAAGTGTGAGGGCAGTTGGGAGGCTGAGGCAGGAGCATCATTTCAAGTTCAAGACCAGCCTGGGTTACAAAGTGAGCTCAAGGCCACCCTGAACTGCACAGCAAGACCCTGTCTCAAAAAGAAAAAAAATTTGAGGGCTGGGGATACAGCTCAGTGGTACAAGCACCTGACTGGCAAGCAGAAGATCCTGAGTTCAATTCCTAGTACCAAAAAAAAAAAAAAAAAAAAAGATTGCAGTGGGCATGTGACATACACCTGAAATCTAAGCACCCTAGGAGGCTGAGGCCAAAATACTGCAAAGTTCAACCCCAGCCTGTGCAACTGAGTGACAGCAAGACCCTGTCACAAAATAAAAATCACAAAAAAGTCTTGGGGACACAGCTCAGTGAAAAGATCCTAACTTCAATCCCCAAGACTACAAAGAATAAAAATAAAAAATAAACTATTTTAGCTCCAGGTCTAATTATTCTCTCTCACAAGTAGCACTTATGTATCTCTATCTATTAGACATCACCATCTGGGATGTCCATTACCTCAGACTCCATCTTTCCTTCAAAAATCAAAATCTTGGGCCAGGGATATAGCTCAGGGGCACAAGCACCTGCCTGGCAAGCACAAGGTCCTGAATTCAATTCCTAGTACCAAAAAAAAGAAAGAAAAATCAAAATTTCAAACCAGCTGTGATAGCACACACCTGTAACTCCAGCACTTGGGAGGCTAAAGCAGGAGGACATTATGAGTTTAAGATCACCCTGAACTACATAATCAGTTCAGAGCCAACCTGAACTGCATAGCCAGCCTTGGTCTGAATAAAAACAAATGAACAAGCCAGGCATGGTGGTACACACCTGTAATCCTAGAACTTGGGAAGCTGAGGCAGGAAGATCATTGTGAGTTCTGAGATCAGCCTAGCCTACAAAGTAAGCTCAAGGCCAGCTTGAACTGCATAGTGAGACCTTATCTCAAAAAGAAGAAAACAAAAAATACAAACAATCAAAAATACACACACACACCAGCTCATTAGCTTGAAACTCTAGGCTCCCAAGAATAGGGTATAACCCTCCTTACTAACTTCATTGTCTATTATACCCTAAATAAAACCTCATTCTAACCAAACACTGCAGAACACTGTATGTGTATCTCCCACTATTTGGTCTCTATTCACAATATTCAACATGCCACCTCCCCTAGCTTACTTCACACATCATGTTTTCTCTAAATCATAATTTCTTCTGTAAACAAACTTCTATCTCAGGGGGACAAAGGAAAAGAGGATACTCCCATTAAGGAAACAACATAAGCAAAGTCATAAAAGTTTGATATTTATATGGCAGTCACCATACACACATATATAAATATTTGGTCTCCCACAACTGAGAACAGAAGGCATGGTAAGACATGAGGAAGAGCCTGACGTGGTGGCAAACACTTGTAATCTCAGCAGTCAGGAGGCTGAGGCAGGAGAACTGCTGTTGAGTTTGAGGCCAGGCTGTGCTACATAGTGAATTCAAGGCCAGCCTGAACTACATAGTGAGACCCTGTCCCAAGAATCAAAATATTTTGTGTGTGTGTGTGTGTGTGTGTGTGTGTGTGTGTGTGTGTTTTGGCAGTACTGGGGATTGAACTCAGGACCCTGCGCTTGCTAGGCAGGCGCTTATTCCACTGAGCTATATCCCCAGCTACAGCCAAGAATCAAAATAAAACAAAAGAAAAAAGACATGATAGAAGATAAAGCTGGTTAGCAGGACAGTTAAGAGTTATGAACTCCTACAAATGATTTAACTTCTATGTGCTTAGATTTATTCTTTAACAAAAAAGAAAAACTGTTCTTTAACAAAGTGAACCAGGCACGGTGGCTCAGGCCTGTAATCCCAGCACTTGGGAGGCTGAGGCAGAAAGATCACTGAGTTTGAGGCCAGCCACAGCCACACACTGAGTTCAAGGCCAGCCTGAAGTGCACAGTGAAACCATGTCTCAAGAAGAAAAAAAAAAAAAAGAAAGAAAGAAAAACAATGAAAGTTGTCACACTGGCCAGGTCATAGTGTTATGGTAATATATTCAATCAGTCAATATTTACTAAGTACTTAATTTATGCATCATAACTTTCTAGGCACTACAGAAAGAGCATTAAAAGCCCCTGCTTTGGGTTGGGGGTGCAGCTCAGTGGCTGAGCACCTACCTAGTATTCTAGCACCCACAAGAACCTGGGTTTGACCCCAGAACCAAATCACAAATTCTTGCCCTTATGGTATTTATATTCTATTAAGAGAAATATCAAACAATAAGATAAACATATATACTATGTGGTATGATATGTTACACTGACACTACAGGGGAAAAGAGACAAAAATGACAGGGAGGAAATCAAAACTTGAATCAAAACATTCAAATCAAGCCAGGCATGATGGTGCACACCGGTAATCCCAGGCTGAGGCAGGATGAGTGCCTGAATTTGAGGCTACTGTGGACTACACGGCAGGATCCTGTCTCCAAAAACAAAAACAAAAAAAAACTCAAATCAAAATGTGAATTTTTGAAAATAAGCTATAACAATGTTCAAGGCAGAAGAAACCAGAAATGAAAGGGTTTATAAGGCCAGGCATGGTGGTGCGTATCTGTAATCCCAGCCCTCAGGGAAGCTAAGGCAGATCACCTAGAGTTTGAGGCCAGTCTGAGCTACATAGTGAGTTCAAGGTCAGCCTGAATGCACTATGAAGCAAGACTGCCTCACCGGGGCTGGGGATATAGCTCAGTGGAATAAGCGCTTGCCTAGCAAGCGCAGGGTCCTGAGTTCGATCCCCAGTACCACAAAAAAAAAAAAAAAAAAAAAGACTGCCTCAAAACAACCAGAAAGAAAAAAAGGGAGAGAGGGAGGAGGGGGTAAGGGGGTAAGGGGGTAAGGGAAGAGAGAAGAAGAGGGGAAGGACAAGAGGGAGAGAGAGAGGAAGGGAGGGAGGGAGGAAGGGTGGCAGGTGGGCATATGAAGAAGAAAAAACAGAAAGGGTAAGAAGCTAGACCAAAGTGAGGGAATTGGTTAAAAAAGATCAGAGAAGAGGGGACTAGATCATATAGACTCCTACAGGTCATGGAAGAGTTTAGCTGTTCCCCCACCCCATCCCTATACTAATGAGCTATATCCCCTAGCACTTTCTAAATTTTTTAAATTTTGAGACAGTATTGCTAAATTGCCCAGGCTGGCCACAAATCTGTATTCCTCCCGCTTCAGCATGCTGAGTGGCAAGGATTATAGGCATGTGCCACCATGCTCATAGGATTTTAACTCTTAGTGATCAAAAATAGAAAGCCATTTGGGATTTTGCTAAGTTTCATGGCATCAGCATCTCTAATTTCACAGCATAACTCTGTCATACTAAAATATACTGTAAGAGCCAGGTGTGGTAGCACACACCTGTAATCTCAGCACTTGGGAGGCTGAGGCAGGAGGATCATCTCGATTTTGAGGTCAGCCTAGGCTACATAGTGAGTTCAAGGACAGCCTAAACTGTCTCAAGGACAGCAAGACCCTGTCTCAATCAATCAATCTACCTATATCTATATATAATATATAGGTATTATATACTAATCTATACATATATTACATACATATATAGATATAGATATATATATATGCTGTAAGACAGCAAGGTCAGGAGAAAGTCATCACTTAGGAGCTTAAACTAGCACAGTGTGCTGCTTAATATAATGTCTGGCATAAAGTGTTATTCCCTTAAAAGTTAAGTATCATACTGATTTCTGGTGGCTCTGAGTGACCAACCTTCTCCAGTATCCTAGAGCAGTACCTATAGGGAAGCGAAGCAAAACAGCAGTGACTCTTGATTCTTTCTAATTGTCTTCTCTGGGCTGCAGCAGCAGAACTCAGATATGGAAGTGGGTCTAGGGGCTGGGGATATAGCTCAGTGGAATAAGCGCCTGCCTAGCAAGTGCAGGGTCCTGAGTTCAATCCCCAGTACCGCCAAAAAAAAGGAAGTGGGTCTAGTGGTGTGGCTTATCATCAGTAGAACACATACTTAACATGTACAAGGCCCTGAGTTCAATCCTTGACACGTATACACACATGCACATGTGCACTATGACTCCATCTCATAGTGTATTTAAATCTAATAACACATTTTTATTTTCAGAAAGGCTTAGATAAGAGATATGCTCAGTCATATGTCAAGGTGTTGAGTTCAATCCCCAGCTCTGAAAAGAAAACAAAACAAAACTGGGTAGTGTGGCATATGCTTATGATCCAAGCAACTTAGGAGGCTCAAACAAGAGATCACAAGTTCAAAACCAGCTTGAGCAACACAGCAGACCCTGACTCAAAAAAAAAAAGAGGTGAGAGCTGTGGCTATAACACTGTGGTAAACACCTGAGGAGCATACACAGGCCCTAAGGTCAGTCAATCGACAGTCACCCAGGCGAGGCTGTATTCCATACCACGGGTCTGAGGAAACGCCTTCCTGCCCTGATTCCTCTGACCAAAAAGTCGATAAGAAATAAACTGAAATGTATCAATGAACTGATATATGTTTCATATGAAGTTAAAGAATATGTTTGCAGCAATAGTTGCAAAACAAAAAACACCTAAATATAATCCTAAAAGGTCAAACCAGACTTCCAAAGTCAGTTCTTGGACTTGATTCTTTTTCAGAAAACCACCCACCTTCAGAGTCTGAAATAAAAACTGCTCTGTCACTTAAATGGTTTTCATTAAAAAAAAAAAAAAAATCACCTAAACCCAATTTCTAAACTTTTGTTTGGTTTTTGGATTTTTTTTTTTTTTTTTTTGCTGTTCTTCTGTTGCTTTTGGTTTTGGTTTAGAGACAGGGTCTAGTTACATAGTTCAGGCTGGTGCTGAATTCACTATGTAGCCCAGGCTGGCCTCAAACTCTAGGTGATCCTCCTACCTCAGCTTCCCAGAGGGCTAGGATTACAGGTATGCACCACCTCACCCAGCAATTCCTCAACTTGTGTGTGTGTGTGTCACAAACATGAGCTAGAAGTAATAACAAGAATAAATGAAAACAGGGAAGAGGATTTAGAGGAGGAAAGAAGGGCCAGGGATATAGCACAAGTGCCTGCCTGGCAAGCACAAGATCCTGAGCTCGATTCCCAGTACCAAAAAAAAAAAAAAAGTTATAGAGAAGGGAAGAAAAGAGGCAAGAAGGAAGGGGAAAGTGACTTAAAAAAATCAAGCTGTATTATGTACATGTACCCACTTCCTAAAACAATAATAAAATTTGTAAAAGTAATAATGCAATAAAATTCCTCATTTACAGCTCCAAAAAGATAAATGAATGACATTTAAACAAGTGACTGATAGCTTTTATGATGATTCCTTTTTCCCCTAACGATGATATAAACCAGGCATGGTGGTGCATGGCTCTAATCCCAGCACTTGGGAGGGTGAGGCAGGAGGATTACCAAGGGTTCAAGGCCAGCCTATACAGTGAGTTCAAAACTATAGAAAAATGACATAGAAGGTCTACTCCTACCCACATCTTTAGTCTAAGTACTATAGTCAAAAGGCAGTTTCCTTAAAACAACAAAATTAAGGAGCATATGAGGAAATTTAGTGTATTTCTGCACAAAAATATAATCTGACAAAGTGTCCTCTTTTCAAACAGCACTAATATTGATCTAATTCTTTCATAATTTCTAGTAGCAATACAAAACGATAGTTATAAAATACAGTATTTAAAATAACAAGCAGGGATCAGGGAGAGAGCTCTGTGGCACAAGTGCCTGCCTGGCAAAAGCAAGGTCATGAGTTCAATTCCCAGTACAAAAAAAACTCCATCAAAATAAATAAATAAAACAAGCAGGCCAGGGATATACCTTAGCAGTACAAATGCCTGCCTGGCGAGCACAAGGTCCTGAGTTGGATTCCCAGTTCCAAAAAAAAATAATAATCAAAATAAAAAATAACAAGCAGTTATAACCCTTTTTTAAAAACTGAAAAGTAACCTGAGGTGTTTAAGATTTTTTTTTTTGCAGTACCAGGGATCAAACTCAGGACCTTGAGCTTGCCAGGCAGATGCTTATTCCACTGAGCTATATCTCTAGCCCAACTTAAGGTGTTCAAAAGCTTGCATTTTGAAAGTATAAATACAGTTAAGAGGGCTGGGAATATAGCTCAGCAGCACAGTACCTGTCTTGCATGCATGAGGTCCTGAGTTTTACTCCTGGTACCAAAAAATTAATAAATAAAAATACATACATATATACATACATACATACAGTTAACACCCTGGAAAATACTTCGATTTGACTCTAACATAAGCATAATCCTGGTAAGAAACTACCTGGGTAGAAGTTACACAAGTATTTTAACCTCCCACTCCAACCTGGGGGCCAAATTCTCTAAGCCTCCATGTTAAGCTCAGGGACACTGAAAGATCCCTTTTCCACTCCCTAACACAAAGTCATCTAGTAGCTACTTCAACCTAGCCAAGACTTAGTGAAATCAAGACTTCACACCACAGGAACCCCAAAGTGCCAAGAGGAAGTCACAGACTCTCAAAACTCACTAATGGCAATTAGAGAGATGGCCTTGACAATGGAAACAGCAACAACCACTTACTGAATACTTCCTACATGCAAAGCATTTTTTTTAACTTTGTGTTCTTTACCTCACTAACCCTGAAAATAGGCCCAAGGTACATGTTATTATCCCTACTGTACAGATAAGACAAAATGATGAGAATTTAAGTAACCTATAAGAAGCACAGAGAAAGTGCTATGAACCAGACTGGGGAGGATGGGTGATAAACTGATTTAAACAGAGGATCAAGAATCAGAACCAATAAAGACTGCTCAAAAAATTCTCAAAACTAGAAGCAAAACCATCAAAAATTTTAAATAAAAAATTTTTGAAAAGCCAAGCATGGTAGTACACACCTATAAGACCAGCACTCTGGAAAGGTAAGCTAGGAAGATCACAAAATCAAGCCCATCCAGGGTAACTTAACAAGTTTATCATGACGGGTTCAAATTTTTTTAAAAAAGAAAAAAATTTAAAGCCTGGGGATACAGCTCACTGCAGAGATTCTGGGTTTCATCTCAAGTACAAAAGAAAAAAAAGAAAAAAGAAAGAAAAGTCAGGTACGGTTCAACACACTTGTAACCCTAACCACTGCAAAAGCAGACCCTAAATGATCACAAGCTTTCCAGGCATGGTGGTACACACCCGTAATCCCAGCATGAGAAGGTTGAGACAGGAGGATCACCTCAAGTTGAAGGCCAGCCTGAAATACATAGTGAATACAAGGTGAACCTGAACTACATAGTGAGACCCTGTCTCTAAATAAAATCAATGAAAGATCTCAACTTTGAGGCTAGCCTGGGCAAAATAAAAAACAAAAGGGCTCAAAATAGGTGGGTATGGTGGTGCACACCTACAATCCCACCACTTGGGAGGCTGAGGCAGGAGGATCATTGTGAGTTTGAGGCCAGCCTGGGCTACAAAGTGAGCTCAAGGCCAGCCTGAACTGCACAGCAAGACCCTGTCTCCAAAAGACAAAAAAAATTTAAAATTTAAAATTCAAAACTTTAAAAAAATAAAAAGGGTGTAGCTCAGTGAAGTACTTACCTAGTACATATGTGAGACCTTGGGTTCAATCCTCCAGCACACACACACACACACACACATACAAAATGAGGGCTGAGGGGAATGTCAACAATTCGGAGGGTTTTTTGTTTTGTTTTGTTGTTAAGCCAGAGTATAACTACAATGGCACATTTTCCTAGGAAAACCAGATTTTCAATGCTTTTGTTGTTGTTATTGCTGTTTTGTACCAGGAATTAAACTCAGGACCTTGCACTTGTCATGCAGGTGCTGTGCCACTGAGCAAAGTCCCCAACCTTTCCAATGTTTTTTGAAGACAGTGCTTTAAGAGGTCAGCTTTTTATTTTTACACAAGGGCTTATCTCTTGCTACTTCATAAATTCTGGAAAAAGCATTTAGAAAATTTACAGTCACCATTAACAACTTTGGAGAATGTTACAAATGTGTACTTTTTTAAGGTTCTGCTTCTTTTTCTTTCTTCTATTATGGCTTGTCTAGATGTCCCTCCAAAGTCTGTTGTGATCATTGGTGCGGCTCGTTCAGAAGTGGCTGGACAACATTTGAAGGACAGAGAGTAGGGAGGTGGACATCCTGAATTGGAGAGGGATCTGAGATAGGAAGTGAAACCCTCGGAAAGTCTAAGCAGAACCTCCTCTGGAGGAGGGGATCGCAGATCTGACATGGCGCAGTTGGAGGGAGACGAGATAGAGAGGGAGGAGGTTGCCGCTCCAAGCACACCCCTGGCCCACGCCCTCGTCTCGGCATTCGTAGCTTCAGCTTCGGAGACCCATTGCCCAG
>PVLD010031429.1:0-15745 GCA_004027595.1 Dinomys branickii | reverse complement strand
CATTTTTGGGTATCAGATTCAAAATGTGGAGCTATAAATTCCACAGGCAGTTCAGCAGGCAAAGGTCTGCTGCAGAGGCTGATCCAATGGTTACTTCTCTTTGGGAGAATGTCCCTTAAGCTGTCTGCTGAGATTTCCGCTTCTACTCCCTACCCCAAGACCTGGCCGGGGCGAATGGACAGCTCGCCACCCCAGGATTCTTGCAGATAGGCCACTCAGGTGTTCCTCCCTGGGTGGAGCTCCTTCCCCCCTCACAAAACCCGTTGGGGCGCCTAAGTAGGTCTTCCCACCCGGGAGATCCCGCAGTCCTTAAAGCTGCTTTGATGTCTCTTGCTGGGCTGAGCTTCTTCCCGATTCAGGAAAAACCGGTTAAAGCACGCACTTAACTCACCCTGTGATTGTGCAGACAGGAATGCCATTCAGGTGTTTTTCCCTGTATGGAGCTTTTCCCTGACTCAGAAATCCTGCCGGCCGGTCGCTGTTGCTCCAGTTCACGCAGCGCTGGCTGCGGGGGTGGGGTTCTGAGCGGGATCTCGGAGCGCTGCCCAGTTTGGCACAGTTTGTCCCAGTAGCGCGTTCTCTGTCGGGTTCAGGAGCTGAAGTCGTTCTTCCCTCCGCACTCGCTCTCTCAGCTGGTCGTCTTCTTCCCGGAAGACCTCATTTCTGTCTTCATATTGCTATATTTCATTGTTTGGGTGATAATCCTCTGGGAGGTTCTCTCTCTGCTGCCTACCCGGTCGCCATCTTCCCGGAAGTACAAGGAACCTTTAAACAATAATTATGTTACCGTACATGATTTTAGCTGTTTGAGGTGAATCAGGGGTCAAGCATGGGGTCAGTCTAGCAAGCAGCAGGGTACTTGGGCCATTACACTGAGCAGGTGAGAAGCTATGTTAATTAGCCTCATTAGCTTTCTACAACTTGCGCATATATCGAAACATCCCATGGTGCTCCAGAAATATAGACGATGTTGTGCCCAAGTACTAGTTAGTGGCTGGGAATGCACACAGAAAACTGGGGGCCTGCGGGAACATGTTATTGCTGAGGAGGGGAACTGATTCTTGGCGTGGCACTGGTGATCTGCTCACGGGGCGTAAGGGAGCCGCTGGGCTGTGCGACGCGGAGGAGTGAGGGACGCGGCTGGAAAGGCAGAATCCCGGCCCACGCCAGCACCAAGGTGGTCCCTCGGTGGGGTGACTCCATGGACTCAGGTCCAGGCAGGTTACACTCGCTGTTAGCTCCCACCCCGACCTAAGTTTTACATCTTTCCTAGAATGAGAATTGTTCTCTTCCCCTGAATGACTTTTTAAAGTGTGTTCAAGTCAGGGATCCTAGGAAGGAAAAGAGACTCTATGAAGATATTTCAGATAAAAGAAAGTTTTAAAAGTTTCTTTTAAAAAATAAGGTGTACTATCAATCATGAAGACTCTGACACTGTACCCTATTTGTAAGCTCACAGGTCAGCCTGCCACACTTTCATGGATGCTGACAAAAGCCAGGAGACTTCTGGCCAGAAATAAGGGATGCTTTATTATGTATACCCACTTTTGTGTCATTTCCTGAATCCCGAATTTCTACAGGTCAACAACGTGGGCCAGGTGATACCTGCACATGCAGTGGGTTGCATTAAATTTGGAGCCCAGAGAGTAGAGATCCCCAGATCTTTCATAACAGGCTAAAGATTGATGATCGTTTGTCTCATTAGGAGACATTATCTTAATTCTACTGGACAGCAAACAGATCTGCCCTTTGCTCCAGAGAGACACAAGATAAAGGAACTCAAAGATTACATATAGGTATAGAGATAGATAGACAGATAGACAGACAGACAGATAACAGACAGATAATCTCCCGACATATCCATACAGGCTCATGAAAATCCCAGAAGCCCGCTGGCCCTCACAAAGTCTGGCAGGAGTTTGGGGTGTAACCATTATCTTTATTCAGCCACAGTCCACACTTCTTTCTGCCCTGGGGAATTCTTCTTTGGCTTCTGTGAAAAATATAATTGGCCCAGCTTATCTCCTAACCTTACATTGCACAGTGCTCCCCGGTCTGTATTTTAACTTTAGTCCACTTGCGCCAGTGGCCTGGACAACAGAGGCTGGAGAACATAGGGTGTGCGTCATGGTTTAGATCTAAAAAGTGCCACTAAAGTGTCATGTGTTCAGAAGTAGGACTGTTGGGAGGGAGTTAGATCACCAGGGCCCTAACTTCATTGAGTGGATCAATTCATCGATAAGATAAAATCAAGCAAGGTGTGATGGCGTACACCTATAATTTTAGCACTCCAGAGGCTGAGGCAGGAGGATTGCCACGAGTTCAGGGCAGCCTGGGCTACACAGTGAGTTTGAGGCCAGTATGAACTACATAGCAAGGTCCTGTCTCAAAAAAACCCACAAAATCATAAGTTGAGGGCATTATTGGGAGACGATGGAAACAAGACGGGGTCCTAGTCATACAGAGTGGATTGTGGGGGCGTGACCCTGGGGACTAGATCTGGCCGCTGGCCCCTTCCTCGGTGGCTCTGGCCCCTCTCTCTGCTTCCTGGCTGCTCAGGGATGAGCGTGTTTGCTGCACCATGTCCACCGTGATGTTCTGCCTCTTCTCGGGTCCACAGCAATGGAATCGACCAACCGTGGGCTGAAACCTCTAAAACCATGAGCCAAAACAGATCCTTTGCTTTTTTTTTCTTTGTTTTTCTCAGCTATTTTGTCCCAGTGACGGAAAACTAACACAGTGTGGAAGACCACGGTCGCATTTCCACGGGGTTCACATAAGATCTCTCTTCCCCACACAGGTTTTGAACAAAATAAAAAATAAAACTAAGACCGAGGTAGATGGGAAATTAAATGTCACCTAAGTTACTGATAGAGATGAAGTTTGAAAGCTTAGGCAAAGCCAGGTAGGGTGACCCATGGAAGCCCAGAAACAGACAGAGGTAAGCACCCATAAGCAGGGGATGCTGCACCTAGGTAGAAAGTCTGTTATCCTGGGTTGCTAGTTCCCCAAAGGAAGGAGACAAGACTTAACCCACACACTGCCATTTTATTTTTTTTTTTTTTGCCTTTTTGAGGTAGGGTCTGCTATGCATTTCAGGCTGGCCTTAAGCTCACTTTGTAGCTCACGCTGGTCTCAAACTTGCAGCAATCCTCCTGCCTCAGCTTCCTGAGTGCTGGGATTACAGGCGTGCACCACCATGCCTTGCCAAAGTTTTCCTATTTCTTTTTTTTTTTTTTTGGTACCGGGAATCACGCTTCCATTTTAGTGCTTCCTAAATTGGCACCAAAAGCAGTAAGAATGTGGAATAGGACAGGAGTTATATTAAAGGAGCTTCTACATGGGTGGGACACTAGGCAATATTCTTTTGCAACAGTAGGAAACAACAACTGTTGGTATCAGAAACAGCTTCATCCTCTAACCACGCCTGCTCCTGGTGCATGCTGGACATCCACCCACACTGTCTAATTCCCACAGGACTCTCTGGGCCCTAGGATGACACATTATATTTGCTATTTATCTTAGTATCTCTAATACTCACTGTACTATTTGGCAGTAGTAAAGCTATATGCATTCTATGCATTAAAATACATGATCTCAAATATAATTTAAGCTCTGTGATGACACAGATACTTTCTTTAATTTTCATATCTCATGCTACTATTAAATTATCTCATTTGATTATGTTGACCAGAGATCTTATACTCCTTCAATAAATGGGAGCTTATAAAAAGTTTTTTTTAGTGTAAAGAAAAAAGCTGGTACCACACAGGCCTCTAAGAATAGCTCTGTGCCAATGGAAGGTTAAGGCAGCTATAAGGACCAGACCGATAGGCTCCCCCTGCAGCAGGCGTCACTGGGTCTGTAATGTGCTGTCATTAACCTGCCTCCTCTTTGGTCTTTGCTTCTCTTTTATTCCTCCTCAGCACCTGATATCGACTGGCTGACCTTTCCCTCACTCTCCCACCTGAGGGAAGAAATTCAATTGACCTTGTTAACCCTCCCTGATAGTTTCAGCTCTTTGAACTAGCCACTTCACAGGTAGCCAGGTCCCCATTTCTGTCCTAATTGGTTGCTGTCTCTCCCTCCAAAAATAGCCTGAGGCCCACTTTCCTTAGTTGGGGCTCCCGGGTGGCACTGTCCCCAGGAAGAAGCTGGTGGGCCTGCCTGACCTGGGAGTGAGCGGCATGCGTGATAATGGCCTTACACAGAGTTGAAATGAAGTCTTTATGCCGTGCAAAGGGACAGTCAGAAGGATCTTATGACTATGTATAATTTATTGGATCCTTTTTAGTAAATCCTGCATATTTGTTTGGGTCTTAACATTGAGCCAGGGAATAAATGTCCTATTGTTTCAATAGTGGCTATCACTGCCAATTTCAGATTCGGGAGAAGTCTACGAATCTGTCCATCTTTTCTCAGTAAGTTCCCTGCCTTTAACAAAAAAGCCAACTTGCTTCGGAGGTGAAATATTTTTTTTCCCAATGGAGCCCAATGCCCTGACGCTTCATTTTCAGTGGCCCTTCACCAGCACGGTGGCCTCTCTCCTCTCAGAGTCAGTCAGCGTAGCGCTTTTGCACAAGTAAGCACTTTCACGCTATCCCGAGCAGGCCTTTTCTATTTGCCTTACGTCTTTCTTAAAATTTTGACTTGAATTCTCAGCACTTTGTATGCTCTTGACATTTTATGTACATTATTTCATTTAGTTCTAATATCCCCACGAAGTAGAGCTGGACACTGTTTCATAAACGAGGAAAGTGGAACCCAGGAATAGCTTGTCCAAGTCTGCACGGGTGGTGAGCGCAGGGGCGCAGAGGGTGACCGGCAGTCTTGAGCGTCACCTTGACTGGTTTAAGAGACACCAAGGAGGTCAGCAAAGCCCACTTCCGGATGTGCCTGTGGGTCAAGGAGCGTGACCTTGGGGACTGTGCCTGGCCCCGCGCGCCCCCAGACTCGCTCCTTGTCTCAGCTTCCCAGCTGTCGCGAAGTGAGTAGCTTCGCCCCACCCAGCCCTTCTGCCGAGATGGTCCTGCCTTAGAGCACGGACCGGAACCATGAGCCACAATAAACCTTTTCTCAGGGATTTTGCCCCCGCAGTGGCAAAGCAGATTAGTGCAGATGTTTAAAGCCCACAGCTGTCAGTGTCCGTGGACTGTGAGTCATCTTCCAGGCTCCCTCCGAACAAAGGTGTCCTTCGTGGGATCACAGAGGAGTGAAACCAAGTCCGGGTTCTCTTCCCTGGCCTCCATCACTGCCTGCCCCACGCCTTCATGGTGCTCTGCCTCGGGGGAGGCTGCCACTGCCCGGGTCCTCTTTCATTCTTTTTTTTTTTTTTTTTTTTTTGTCTTTTTGAGGCAGGGTCTCACTACGCAGTCCAGGTTGTCCTTGAGCTCACTGTGTAGCCCAGGCTGGTCTCAAACTCATGGCGACCCTCCCACCTCAGCCTCCCGAGTGCTGGGGTTACAGGCGCGCGCCACCACGCCCGTTCTTTCCAGCACCAATATCCACAGCATATTTTGATGCCTAATGTATGACAGTACTTCCTGGAAGCCTAAAAAACAACTTAAATTTAAATTTGAGTGATGGCAAAGCACGTTATAGAACCACATATAATCTGGGAGCTCCCGAGGGAATAACTGGTGAACGTGTTAGAGTTGGATGAAAGGCAAAATAAGGATCCAGAGGACTTTATGTTGTCAGCTTTGCACAGAGCTGCTTCTGTGTACGTGTGATTCTGAAGGTGACAGGAGCTTTTAAAAACTGGTAGCCAAATTCTCACACTTCCCATAAAATAAGAGATGCCTTTTAAAATACCCTTGGCAAATCCTGGTGAGCCAGGGGTGCTTGGCCTCCTAGTGGACACTAGAGGGCGCTAGACTCCACAGTGACGCACCGGCCACGGAGGCGGATGCGTAGCGTTGCCTCTGTACCCTGTTATTTCCAATTGATTTTTCTTAAAAGTTATGCCATATATTTAAAAAAATTTACAGCTTCTCCCCTAGCTAAATCTATCTGTAGGTGCCCATCTCGATTGATTGTGCCTGTAAAAATGATTACTCATGATATTAAAGATATTTATATTTCTAAAGAAATCAAAAGAAAGGTAGGTTAGGTACGGGGGTACAGGAGGGAAGGCTGCAGAAGCATCAGTATGGAGCACCTTAGCTTCCTCCCAGAAGGAGCCTTGGGGAATACTTCAAATATTGCCATCCCATAACAGGACCCACAGTCTGAGCTGGAGGCCCCTCGCTCCCTCCCTCACTGTAACTCCCGAGCTCCAGGGCTCAGCTCTGGAAGGAGCCTCTGACCAGCCTCACCGAAGTCTGTCAGCAGGCGGAGCGCAGGAACGCAAACCAGAACACAAACGGAAGCGGCAGAAATAAACACTGGCCGCCCCTTATGTTTCTTTTATGAGGAGTTTGCAGGGAGAGGAATGTGTTTAAATAGCGCTGAGATTTTACAGCTGAGTGTTAGAGGAAACTATTAAAAGAAGTAAAGATTTGCGGGACAATGGAAATGAAGATTTTGCCTTGAATTGAGGTACGGGCTGTTTGTGCGCGTGGCAGCTACCAACGAGCAGCTGGAAATAGGTCCTGTACTGGCATTTAAAGAGAATGAGGAGGAAGACGCAGGCGTGGGACGCATTGGCACGGCGGGATCCTTGCACAGATGGGGCCCCGGGGATGGGATTTGTGTGGAGAAGAAGCCAGGCCCGAGGACAGCACTAGGGGTAAGGAAGTAACACTCAAGAAAGAACAAAATAGGGCACCGGGGTGGAATAGGGGAGCGCAGAGGTAACCCGGGAAGGAAGAGAGCAGTGGCCAGTGCTGTAAAGAAGACAGAAATAATAAGGACTCGGCGTCTCAACCCCTAAAAACCCACTGGTTATATTCAAGACAACAAATTTCAGCAAAGCAATCAGGGCAGAAGTTAAGAATTCACCAATAGAGGGGCCGGAACATCCGGTCACATCAGAGGAAAGCTCAAGGCGGGAAGCTTGGGAAGAACACGGGCCAAAGGCAGATCAATATGAGGCAACTGTACCACTTCTCTCTTGCTGCTGTTCCAAATGACTACGGTTAAGTGACTTTAAAAACCACACAGAACTGCAGTTCTGTAGAAATCCAGCCCAAGTCTCGTTCAACTCAAGGCAGCTTCTCAGCAATACTTCATGACAGTGAACATCACAAATGCAAAACATCTGATCGTTCTTCATCTCTCATAGGCGCACGGAGCATCCCCGAGACTTGTAGCCGGCACGAGGGATCTAGAGAAATTTTCAGCTCCAATCCCAGTTTATAAGAAAAACATGAGATAACCGTAGGCTTCCGTGAGCAAACTCCAGACTCTGGAGAATTCTGCTGGACAAATGATGCAGTCATCACATATCCCCCAAAAAAAAAAAAGTCATGTATTTATCTCTGTTGACAGGTGAGGAAATGGAGGGTTCAGGAAACCCCGTGCTCTGCCGCAGGTCACACAGCAAGGTCAGGCCCCTCTGCCCTGGGTTATTTCATTCTTTCAGTCTAGAAGTCTGTAACCCAGGCAGCAGCCAACTCCCATCTCCCAGCCGCCTCACGGGAGGCTCATCCCTGTCTGGGCCCCGCGTCCCGGCTCTGGGGGACTCGTTCCTCCGTCGGACAGGAGAGAGCTACTCTGCTGACCCTGCATTCCCTTCCCAGACTTAGCACTCTGTAAGGAAGAGGATCTGAAAGTGAGAAACTAGACTCCTGCAGGAATAAGAAGCCTGAGAGCTGGACGGAGATGAGACCAGCAAGTATTAGGGGAAATTCCCAGCTGAGGAAGGAAACCCACGCAGAGCTCCTAGATTCACGATTCTCTGATTTCCTCGCCTGCAGGCGTAGCTGAGAAGGCCGTGGGTCTGTGGGTTGCGCTACATGCTGTGTCCAGGCGGTGGCGATATCGCCCTTCGCCCTTCACCTCGGTCCTCACCACCAACCCCTTGATTTATTAACTCGTGTGAGGGAGGCGGGGACTACCCACTGCTCACAGATAACATTCTACGTACTGCCACAGTCAGAGACCCCAGCGCCTGATCACATCTGGCTCCTTGATGTTCTAATCAGTGGCCTCTGCTGTTTCCCGCGTCGTCTGTCCGTCTGTCCAAAGGGCAGATGCTGAGAGCAGAGAGAGAGGGGGCAGATGTGCAGGCGAGGAGAAGACGGGAAGTTGATCTTCGCTCCCTTCCTCAAGTTGGAGTGGAAGAAAAGCTTTGGTCTTAAATAAAGATTAGCATTTTGACTCCTCTGTAAGACTAAATTTTAATTAGTGACCTGGCCCGAGAGGATTTCTTATTCCCTAACAGTAAAGCTGATACTGGGCCCGTCCACAACTGCATGGTTGGCCCGGTCACCAAAATCATTACATCTTCGTACATAAGGTGGTGAACGGCCCGCACCCGAGCCCCTGGTGCCTGTCGCCACCCAGTGCCGTGGCCCTTCTGGAAGCCTCAAAGGACCCTGCAAGGCAGCTAAAGAGGGGACCCCTGGTTCAGCACTTGGGCTAGTGTGAGTTCTCATTGTTTAGGGCCACAGCCTGCCACTTGTCAAGAACGTTTACTGTTGCCCGCCTGAGACTGAGGAGAGATGTTAGAGGAACTGCACAGGTTTCACCCAGGAACTTCATCCCACAGAATGGGTTTAGCGGGCAGTGGAAACGAGGAATTAAGTTGTTTTCAGACTGTACTTCCCTTTTGGTTAAAGTCCCTGTTGCACTATTACTGCAACACTTAGGAAAATTCACAACCACCACAACAAAATGAAGTAAATGAAAAACTCAGTCAAAGTCGCAGGACATCGGAGGAATCTACACAAATCAATTTCATTTACCTGCAGAATTAAAATCTATAACAATTAAAAATTCCACTCATAGTTTAAAAAAAGCATCAACAATTTGAGAAAGGAAATCTTGTCAAGAAAATAATTTTTTATTTTGTATATATATGTATATATATATATATATATATATGTATACATTTTGTCTTTTTCAGACAGGGTCTCTCTATGCAGTTCAAGCTGGCCTTGAGCTCACTTTGTAGCCTAGGTTGGTCCCAAACTCGCAGAGATCCTCCTGCCTCAGCCTCCCAAGTGCTGGATTTACAGGCTTGTGCCGCCATTGCTGGCTCAAGAAAATAATTATTAAATTATGGGAGAAGATGGGGCCATAAAAGCAACCCGCATCGAAACACATGGAAGGCTCCATCCTGCTTAAGAGACTAAAAGCAACAAACAGGTCACAGTCTGTCGGTGAGCAGCTCTCCCTGTGCGCTCCCAGGCCTGAGCACAGACCCCCACCCCTGCAACCCCAGGGACTGGCTCTCATCACCCACACTAATGAACAGAGCTGAGAGGATGAGGTTGACAGCACCCCGAGGTCCCAGAGCCTTACATGGTGGCGTCTGAGTTCAAATGCAGCCCCACTTGACTCCAAAACTAGGTTTTCCCCACCAGATAAGGCTGCTTTCCAATTAATATGATGCTGATAGAAACAACTGCACAAATGGCAAAGAACTGTGTAACAAAAGCCTAACTACTAAGTATAGTGTGTGCTAGTCCTCCACTCCTGTGTGTCGAGAAGCCCTGGCAGCTTCTGCAAGCCTGGGTAAGTCTTGCTTTCTTTAGCTTTGGGTTAGCACAACTTGAGATCACAGGGCCTTTCCAGCAGGTAACGCATGGATTGGCTGCATTTGAGCAGTAAGAGGGGAATGAGTATACCTTGTGGCCACCCTGGTCTCACTGCAAGAGAGAAAACCGAACTGCATCACTGATTATTTGGAGCCAGAGGAGGAAGCTCTAGAGCAGAACTCAACAACCACCCACATGAGGTCCTGTGCGACTCCACGCAGACAAGCCTGACCCACACCTGGCGCCAGACACCGCCCCTCTGGTGCTCTTATCAGACCTGGGCGGCTCAGCAAAGCCTAGGCAGCAGGAGGGCTGTAATCCTCTGGGGAAAACGCTGCATGTTAACGAGGCAGGCTGGGTGAAAATGCTAAATTATCTCAGATTTACTCTTAGATTTCTCTCACGGAGGAGGTGTCAACCAGCACGGCACAGATCAGTGCTATGTTATGGTTCTGGTAATTTCCAGAAAATAAACGCAGAGAAATAATTTCTCTTCAAAAGGAATTTATCAGCCAGGAGCGGCGGTGCACGTCTGTGACTCAGCACTCTGGGAGGCTGAGGCAGAGGATGGTAGATTGAAACCCAGTGGGCAGTTTGGGGCTTAGTGAGACCCTGTCTCAGAATTAAAGAGTAAAAAGGTCTGGGGATGTAGGCCCCATGTGAAGGTGCTGGGTTCAACCCCCGGTACTACCAATTTAAAAAAAGAAGAATTTATTTTTATATCATTTGTTTTAAAATTACACTAAGTAGAACCATAAGATTTTAATAACGAATGTGATATTTTCTTTGTTGTTATTTTGGTTTTTTTCTTTTTGAGATAGGGCCTTGCTGTGCAATTCAGGCTGGCCTTGAACTCACTGTGTAGCCCAAGCTGACCTTGAATTTGCAGTGATCCTCCTGCCTCAGCCTTCCAAGTGTGGGATTACAGATGTGTGCACCACACCTAGCCAATATGATATTTCCTATATCAACTTTTAAAAAATCCTCTATCATCACTTTTGCAAAATGTATCAGGATTTGTACTCTCGTGTGCTTAGGACCCAAAGCTCCATGTTTCAATAACTCTAATTACAGAGGGGTTTTGATAATGTAGCTGTTTCCTTCGGCATGAAAACAGAAAAGGCTTCCAGGAAGAAAGCAAATTTTCTCAGATTCTCTGTCCTTTTTCCCCTTTCCTTCTCTCATAAATGCCTTTGCCTGGCACTTCAAGAATTAAAAATTTAGGGCTGGGGATGTGGTGCAGTGGCGGCGCTCTTGCCTTGTACGCATGAGGTCCTTGGTTTCAACCCAGCACCGCAGAGAGGGAGAGAGGGAGAGAGTCAGAGAGAACAGCAGCAGAATCTGTTATGAGACCCCAGATTTGGGGTGGTCTGCTTCTGTCATCTGTAGTCACAGATGTTCTGGGTTCTGTGAATCTGAAGAAAAGTCTCAGGTTAGAAAGGCATACGACTTGTGAGTTCCTTTTGTTAGGGTACTAAAGGCATCTCTCCCCGGTGGTGAAAGGAGAGTGGTTTTAATCTCTTCTGTGTCTTCCGACCAAGAAGTCTGACCTCAAAATTGTTGATTTTAAAAAGCAACTAAAAGCAACTGAAGCTGGAGGTTTATTTAGATTCGCCCTCGGTTACAAACTGAAAAAGTAAAGGAAATTTGCCTAAAGGACTCTCAATCAAAATCAATAAATGTGTCTTTAAAATTATGCATTTGTCTCCTCCCCGGAGCTGAGAGCCTCACACAGCTGGGTCAAAGGTGTCGGTCCGGCTCTTCCTGAAGCTGAGCATATGTACCTCGCAGGCTGCGCCACACCCATACGAACAACGAGGGCTTCTTGAAGTCTCTGCTGGGATGGATGGGGCGGCTACAGAGGCACCCGAGGGGCTGCGCATCGCATTCACCAAGAAGCGACTGGAGGATCAAAACCTGCTGTCCAGCCGGAACCGCAGCCAGACCCCAGCCTTGGAGATGAGCGAGCCCCCAGTGGGGCAGGTTTAGGAATAATCACACAGCAAAGCTCGAAAGTAAATAGTCACACCCAGCACGACCTGCTGTCCCCCATGATGGAGGCAGAGATCTAGGCTGACAGAAGCTGAAACCCAGGAAGTGACTTCTCTGCGATGTGGGCTGCACTGGTAGCGCAGGTAGATCACAGACGTCAGGAGGAAGAGACAAGAAATGACTGCTCCTGGGAGCTAGAACCTTTTGAGACAGGGTGTGGCTGTGTAGCCCAGGCTGGCCTGGAACTCGCGGTGGTCCTCCTGCCTCAGTCTCCCGAATGCTGGGGTTACAGGCGTGCACCACCACACGGTTATTTATTTTTTTCGGACTAAACCCGGGACCTGAGGCTACATAGTTATTTTCCAAACCAGCTGAGTCCCTTCTATGTCACTTGTTGTTCCCCAAAATGTGGTACAAGGGGCACATAAGTTTCCGAGGTGATCTGCAGGTTAATAAATTTGGATACCTCCCCCCCCAAATTATGCATTCAGAGCGATTAATATTTGAAGAGAAAATTTTATATAATTCTTCATCTCATAACTCTAAAATTTTCAGCCTTTCTTGTTTGTCCTCTGTCTCTCTGTTTCTATGTTTCTCTGTGCCTGTGTCTGTCTCTCTGTGTCTGTCTCTGTGTCTGTCTATCTGTCTCTCCCTGAGACAGGATCTTACCATGTAGCCTCAGCTGACCTTGAACTCACTATGTAGCCCAAACCGGTCTCAAACTTGCCTTGAGGTGATCCTCCTGCCTCATCCTCCCAAATGTCAGGATTGCAGGCATTCACCACCATGCCTGGCTCTGTTTTTCTCTTGGGTCTGGAAGATGCCACCTAGTTATCCGGAGAATTCTGGAATGTAGATCAGAGCCTTGTGGCCTACCTCAGGGGTATTAAACATCAGCCCACAGTCAGGTAGCTGCACCTTGAACTTGATCGATATGGTCATTCTCTAAATCAGGACTTCTGTAGAGCACAGGAGAAATCCAGGTGAAGAATAGTTCATTTTTTAGGGCCTTTTCTCATTACAGAGAAATGTTTAAAGCAGGGACTGGCTCTGATGCTGTTAGATTTAAGGCACAAATGCCATCTTCCGTCTCAAGGGAGACTTAAAATAAGCCATTATGTGGAGAGCACCTACAAGGCTCAGGGGTAAAGGCGCTCGGAGCAGAGACAATCGTGTAACACTTACCAGGCATGTTTTGCACATTCTAAGAGGCTGAGGGCAAGAGGGAAGCATTTCTAAGCATATCGATGTGCATTCATTCTGTCACAGGGAACCTGCCACTGCACTCAATTTTCATCTGCAAAGGCTGAATTAGACACACATGCATTTCCCTATAGGAATGTTTGGGATCCCTTGACAGCGAGAAAATAAAGCACTGCTGTGTTTATGGATATTAGTAGCAGTGACAAGTGAGGTCTGTCAAAGCTTGGGGTTGGGTGGGTGGGGAGGGCCCTTAAACACTGTCAGGTGTGGTTCTGCTGCCAGCGGCACCCTTGGGAAGGTGTGTTATCCTGTCTCCGGGAAAGATATGGGTTGATTGTTCTATCTGTAGCACTCAGAGGCTTCAGGCTCTCTCTATTCTTTGTAGCACTGCAATTTTCTATGTAAGTTCCCTGGCGTTAGGCTGTGTGTGAATTAAAGCTTTACTATTACACTTTCTTGATATCTAATAATAGGACAATCTTGCTGCACATTTGCTTTGATGTTTTATTTATACTTGATCTGGCCAATGAAGCTTCTAGCTCTCCTCTAGCAAACACACTTCGATGTGGTATTCACCTTAACACCTTTGCTGAAGATTTGATCAAAGGACACAGAGTTCTGTGATCCTGGCAGATCTCTGAGCGAGGTTTCCTTATAAGGGTGATGATATTAATAATATCTACTTCCTGTAGTTGTCGTGGGAACATGAGAGGATTGTGATGTTTTTGTATTTTTTAAGCTATGAGAAAATGCTCCCTAAAAGTATCTGACAGCTGGGCGTGTTAGTGCACACCTGTCATCCTACCACTTGGGAGGCTGAGGCAGGAGGATCATCGTGAGTTTGAGACCAGCCTGGGCTACAAAATGAGCTCAGGGCCAGCTCAAACTACATAGCAAGACCCTGTCTCAAAAAGACAAAAAATAATGTATCTGACAGTCTTCTGTCTCTAGATATGGAGGAACAATCAGTTGACTTTTCAAAATGTCTTCCTTTATTTTGGAAAAACCATCAAAATGCGTAACTTTAGTTTTAAAAAGATAAATCTCCAGTGTAAGTGCATATAAGTGCTGCATATAGTAATATACTTAATCTTCCTAGCATTTAGCACTCAAGTTTTGTTTATCTTATTTAACAAATCCTTGCATAACATTAGTAGTAACAGTCAGAGTGCTTCGCAAATATTCACCCATTCAATCTTCATAACACTGCAGATATGAAGTGAAATTATTGTTTGAAGTCACAATAGAGCAGGATTCGTCCGTGAGTGGTGGTCGCATCACAGCCTGTTCACTCCGTCACTGCACCATGCCCCACAGTCTGAGGGTAGTGTCTGTCCTGTTCCCCACTGTATCCCACACCTACGAAAGGGCCTGGACTGCACCAGCCACTCCAATATCAGTGATCAAGCCTGGCTGCCTGGCACTATTCTAAAACACAATATAACAAAGTTAAACTCTCAACAAGCCTGTAATATATAAGCTCTGTCCCTAGAATGAGCCATATTTATCACCCAAACCAGAAAACAAGTATGAACCATGACTGTCCCAGGTGAACCAGAATGGATGGTGACTTGTGTCATTGTGACTGTCACTACTATGGAGGCAATGAAACTAAGGTTAATGAACTTGCCCAAGCTCACAGATGAGTCACGGGAAGACACGAAGATCAGAACGCAGGGAGTGGGACTCAGAGGCTGCTGTGGTGACTTTCTGGTTGAGTGAAGTGAATCTGAGGAGAGCTGGAGCTGTCTTCTGTGCCGCAAACCTGTCGGCTTCGCAGCTGTACCACCGAGACCATCCAAGGATCTCATTTATCTTCCAGATCACCTTTGAGGAAAGAAATCTCTGCAGGAAGTGGGTGGTCTTGTACAGAGGAATGTGCTGTGCTAAAAGCTTTGGGGGGATTTTTAGGCAATGTTTATTAAATATTAATTTACAAATACTTGAGATGTATAGAAAACCTTTCTGTTAGTTTATTTCCAGTTAAATTCCCTTATGACCAGACAGTATACTTTGTATGGTATCAATTTTATTTTTGAGACAGGGTTTTGCTCACTACATAACCTTCTGAATGCTGGGACGATAGGTGTGTGCTGCACACAGCTTTATTTCAATTCTTCAAATATGCTAAGATTGTTTCTGACTTTATCTTGGTTTTTTTTTTTTTGAGAGAGGATCTCACTGTGTAGTGCTGGCTGTCCTTGAACTTACTTGTGTAGCCCAGGTTGTCCTTGAACTCAGGGTGATTCTCCTGTCTCAGCCTCCCAAGTGCTGGGATTATAGGTGTTCGCCACCACACCTGGCTCTATCTTGGTGTTTAATGATTTATTTTTATTTTATTTTATCTTATGTTTTTGGTACTGGGACTCTAACTCAGGACCCTGCACTTGCCAGGCAGGTGCTTGTGCTGCTGGACCATATCCCTGGCCCTTAATGGTTTATTTGGTAAATATTCTCTGTGCACTTGAAGTGGGTGTGTACTCTGCTAGGGTGGGTGGAGAATTCTACAAATGGCACTTAGATAACAATCTGTTGATAGCTTTGCAAAGGTCTTCAATTTCTTCAGTCAGTTTCTGCCTGCTTGGTTAATAATTACTAAGAGGAGTAATTACTGAAAGGAAGTCAATTATTATTTGAATTCTCCTCTCTTGCAGTTATGTCTGGTTTGCTGTAAGCAATTTATATTTTGCTATTATTATTTTTTTTATTTTTATTTTAGAAACATAAAAGTACAAAAACATATTGACAAACAGACACCCATTATCATAGAAAATAGTACAATCACAACTAATCTATAGACAAGGTGATATGGTCTCAACAGTGGTTGTTGCTTTATCCATTGATATCTTCGAATTGTAGATGTATGGACCCATATACAGACATGCAAATTTAGTCAGACAGTTGAT
>PVLD010031428.1:0-15747 GCA_004027595.1 Dinomys branickii | reverse complement strand
ATAAATTCCACAGACAGTTCAGCAGGCAAAGGTCTGCTGCAGAGGCTGCTCCAATGGTTACTTCTCTTTGGGAGAATGTCCCTTAAGCTGTCTGCTGAGATTTCCGCTTCTACTCCCTACCCCAAGACCTGGCCGGGGCGAATAAACAGCTCGCCACCCCAGGATTCTTGCAGATAGGCCACTCAGGTGTTCCTCCCTGTGTGGAGCTCCTTCCCCCCTCAGAAAACCCGTTGGGGCGCCTAACTAGGTCTTCCCACCCGGGAGATCCCGCAGTCCTTAAAGCTGCTTTGATGTCTCTCGCTGGGCTGAGCTTCTTCCCGATTCAGGAAAAACCGGTTAGAGCGTGCACTTAACTCACCCTGTGATCATGCAGACAGGAGTGCCATTCAGATGTTTTTCCCTGGATGGAGATTTTCCCCGACTCAGAAATCCCACCGGCCGGTCACTGTTGCTCCAGTTCGCGCATTGCGGCTGCGGGGTGGGGTTCTGAGCGGGATCCCGGAGCGCTGCCAGGTTTGGCGCAGTTTGTCCCAGTAGCGCGTTCTCTGTCGGGTTCAGGAGCTGAAGCCGTTCTTCCCTCCGCACTTGCTCTCTCGGCTGGTCGTCTTCTTCCCGGAAGTCCTCATTTCTGTCTTCATATTGCTATATTTCATTGTTTGGGTGGTAATCCTCTGGGAGGTTCTCTCTCTGCTGCCTACCCGGAAGTTCTATAAGGTCAACTTTGAAAAAACTTTTTTTATTAGATCAACTTTTAAAAGATAGTGCTCTATCCATGTTGCCACAAATGACACGGCCTCATCCTGTCATCCTTTTTATGGCTTAATAGTATTCCATTTTGTACATATACTATATTTTCTTTAGCCCTTCATCCACTGATGGACAATTAGGCTGATGCCGTATCTGGGTTATTGTGAATGGTGCTACAGTAATGGAAGAGCAGGTATCTCTTTAAATGTTGATTTCATTTCTTTTGGATATACATTCAGCAATGAGATTGTTGGGTCATGGGGTAATTCTTGTTTTTTTTTTTTTTTTGGCGGTACTGGGGATGGAACTCAGGACCCTGCGCTTGCTAGGCAGGCGCTTATTCCACTGAGCTATATCCCCAGCCCCAGGTCATGGGGTAATTCTAGTTTTAATTTCTTGAGGAGGAAGTGCCATACTGCAGTCTATAGTGGCTGTACAGTTTACATTTGCATCAATAGCTTATCAGAACTCTTCTTTCCCACCAGCCTTATCATGACTCGTATGTTCTTACCTTTTTGATAATAGCCATTTTTCACTGGTAAGATTATATCTCATGATTTGATAAGCATTTCTCTGCTGGTCAGTGATGCTGAAGATGTTTTCAATATATTTATTGACCATTTGTATGTCCTCTTCTAAAAAGTGTTCAAATCTTTTGCTCATTTTAAAATTATATTATCTGGGGATTGATTTTCTTTTTGCAGTTGATATACTTGAGTTTCTTATGTTCTCTGGATACTAACCTTTCACTAGCTGCATAGTTTGCAAGTATTTTTTTTTCCATTTCATACATTGACCTTTTTCTCTGTTGGTTATTTCCTTTGTTGTATACATTCTTATTAGTTGGGCCTACAGTCCTCCACTCTACCAGCTGAGCTATCAAAGGGTACACCATTCTTATTAGTTGGAATTGTTTGTCTAGTTTTGCTTCAGTGGTTTTATCCAAAAAATCCTCACCCAGACCAAAGGGGTGAAGTGTTTCCTCAGTTTTCTTCTAGTAGTTTCATAGTTTCTTGTCTCACTTTTAAGTAATTATTTTGATTTTATTTAAATACATTTGGTGAAAGATAAGGATCTCGTTTCCTTCTTTTGCATTATTAAAGAGATTGTCCTTTCCTGAATGTTTATTTTTGATGCCTTTGTTGAAAATAGTTTAGCTTTAAATGTGTAGATTTCTTTCTGAGCTCTCTATTGTTTCATTGACTTACAATTTTATTTTTATCAGTACCATGCTGTTTTGGTTAGTATTGCTTTGTAGTATGTTTTGAAGTCAGGTAGATGATATCTCTATCTTTATTTTTCCCCCTTTAAAGTTTCTTGTGGCTTTTCAGGTCCTTTTGAAGCTTTATATTAATTTTAGATTTTTTTCCGAAAACATTTCTGTGTAGAATATCATTAATACTTTGGAACAGATCACACTGATTGGGAAGGATCAGCCTTTTAACATTGATTCTTCCAATCTATGAGCATAGGACAGTGTGTGTGTGTGTGTGTGTGTGTGTGTATGATATAGCTCTAGGATTTTGTATATATAAAATAAAATCATCTTGCAGACATAATTGATTTGGTTTCCTTCTTTCCATTATGGATGATCCTTACTTCTTTCTCTTGCTTAATTGCTCTGGCTAAGAATTCTGATAGTACGTTGAATAAAATGGTGAGAGTGAATAGCTTTCTTTATTCCAGTTTTATAGGAAAAGCTTTCAACTCTTCCCCATTCAATATGTTAGCTGTGGTTTTGTCACATATGGCTTTTATTGTGTTTTTAAGATTTATTTTATTATTATTGGTTTATTTTTAGGTATGTGGTGCTGGGGATCGAACTCAGGGCATTGTGCATGCAAGGCAAGGGCTCCACCACAGAGCTACATCCCCAACCCCCTTTATTGTGTTGAGATACATTTCTTTCATAACTTTTATGATTTTCTGAAAGATTTTATCGTGGAGCGATGTTGCATTTTATTGGATTTTTTCTGCATTTTGAGATGATCATATGGTTCCTCCCCAATATTTGGTTAATGTGATGTATTATGTATTCTGATGTATGTAAGTTGAAGCATCCTTGTATTCCTGGGCTGAATCCCAATTGATCATGGTGAGTAATCTTCTAGATGTTTTGTTGTATTTGATTTGTTAGTATTTGGTTGAAGTTTTTTTGTATCTATGGTGATATTTGACTTTAGTTTTCTTTTTGTTGTGTCTTTTTCTAGTTTTGGTATCACATACTGGCTTTATAGAATGGGTGTGAGAGAATTCCCTCCACCACAATTTTTGGAATAACTCTAGAAGAATTGGTATTACTTCTTTTTTGAATATTTGGTAGAATTCAATGAATTCATCTTGTCATTTTTTTGTGCCTGGAATTATCAAAGATAAGGTGGATGAATGTATTTGTAGTTGTGTCTTCATCTTCTAATTTATTCCATTGATCATCAGGTCTGTTTTTTTGCCAGTACCATGCTGATTTTATTATAGTAGCTTTGCAGTATAATTTCAAGTCAGGGGTTGTGACTGCTTTGCCTTTGTTGCCTAGAGTTGCTTTTGCTACTCTAGGTCTCTTGATTCTGGATGAATTTTAGGAATGTTTCCTCTAGGTCTGAGAGGTATACTAATGGTATTTTGATTGGGATTGTATTGAATCTGTGTAACAATTTTGGGAGTGTGGCCATTTTCACTATGTTGGTTCTTCTTATCCATGAGCAAGGAATACCTTTCCATTTTCTGAAATCCCTTTGATCTCTTTTTTTAGAGTACTGTAATTTTCACTGTATAGATCTTTTATTTCCTTTGTTAGATTGATTCCTAAGTATTTCAGTTTTTGTATACTATTGTGAAAGGTATGCTTTCCCTAATTTTTCTCTCAGTGTGTTTGTGGTTTGTGTTGTTTAAGGCTATTGATTTTTGAGTGTTGACTTTGTATCCAGTTATACTACTGAATTTGGTTATTAAATCTATAATTCTTTTGGTGGAGTTTTGGGATCTTCTATGTAGAGTATCATGTCACCTCTGAATAATGATAATTTCAGTTTTTCCTTTCCTATCCTTATTCCTTTTATTTCCCTCTCTTGTCTAATTGCTCTGGATAATATTTCCAGAACTATATTGAACAGGAGTGGTTGCAGTGGGCTTCCTTGTCTTGTTCCTGATTTTAAAGTGAAAGCTTTCAGTTTTTGACCATTTAGTATGATATTGGCTATTGGTTTGTCATAGATGGCTTTGATCATATTGAGGTAAAGACCATTTATTCTGATTTTCTGTAGGGTTTTTAATCATGAATGAGTGTTTGACTTTGTCAAAAGCTTTTTCTTCATCTATTGAGATGATCATGTGATTTTTGTCTTTAGCTCTGTTGATATGATCATTGTATTTATTGATTTGTTTATATCAAACCATCCCTCCATTCTTGGGATGAATCTCACCTGGTCATGGTGTATATTCTCCTTGATGATTTGCTGCATTCTGTTTGCTAGTACTATATTGAGGATTTTTGCATCTATATTCATTAGAGAGACTGGCCTGTAATTCTCATTTTTGGTTGGACCTTTCTCTGGTTTTGGTATTAGGGTGTCTTGGTTACTTTACTCCCGTTGCTGAGACAAAATACCCAACGCCCAAAATGAAGGAAGGAAAGGTTTATTTAGCTTACAGTTTGTGGAGGTTTGAGTCCATACCTGGCTGGCTCAGAGGCAGAGTGGCACATGGCAGAGGGCAAAATGTTCAGGGCAGCAGAGCACAGCAAAAACTACAGGAGGAAAAGGGAGGAATGGCTGCAAGCAGCCTCTTTCTTTCCCTTACCTTGTAAACAGCCTGCCCCCACCCAGGGGGCGTGTAGCTCTCACACAATGTCCATGTCCTCCTCTTCCACAGGCTCAGGATGTGTACAAAATAAGCACCCTGGCTTCCTGCTGAATCACTCAGCCAAACCTCTAGACTCACCAAGTTGACACAATGTATCAACCATAACATAGGGTAATACTTGCCTCTAGGAATGAGTTAGGGAAAACTGCTTCCCTTTCAATTTCATTAAAGTGTTTGAGAAGCATTGGCATTAAATCTTCTTTAAATTTCTTGTAGAATTCAGCAGTGAATCCACCAGGACCTTGGCTTTTCCTTTTTGGTAAGTTTTTTTTTTATTTCATTGACTGATATTGGGTTATTCAGAATTTCTGTATCTTTTTTATTCAGCTTTGATAATTTATATGTATCTAGGAATCTGTTCATTTCTTATGTATTTTCCATCCCATGAGAGTAAAGATTTTTGAAGTATTGGCAATCTTCTGAATTTGTATAGAATCTATAGTAATTTCACCATTTTCATTCCTTTTTGCATGAATCTGAGGTTTTTCTTCCTTTATTTGGATAAGATTGGCTAAGAGATTATCAATTTTACTTATTATTTCAAAGAATCAACTTTTTGATTCATTCATTCTACGTATTTTCTTAGTCTCCATTGTATTAATTTCTGCTCTGATTTTTATAATTTTCTGCCTTCTTTGGGGTTTGGGCTTGACTTGCTCTTCTTTTTCTGTAAGTTTGAGGTGCAGCATAAAGTTGTTGATTGGTACTCATTCTGTTTCTCTGATGTAGGAAGTCACCACTATAAATTTCCCTCAGGTCTGCTTTCATTGTGTCCCACAGGTTCTGGTAAGTTGTATCTGCATTTTCATTTGATTGTATGTATTGTTTAACTTATTCCTTAATTTCATCTGTGACTCTGGTTGTTCACAAGGGTGTTATTTAATTTCCTTGTGTTTATGAAGTTTTTGTGATTCCTTTTGTCAATAATTTCCAATTTCATTGCACTGTGGTCTGATAGTATGCCTAGGAAAATTTCAATTCCTTTGCATTTACTTAAGCATGTTCTGTTGGGTAGTATAAGATCTATTTTAGTGAACATCCCATGTGCAGCTCTGATGCTGTTGGATAGAGAACTCTATAAAGCTCTACTAAGTCCATATGTTCATAACTTTGGTTTAGTTGTTATTTCTTTGCTGAGTTTTTGTCTAGTTGATCTATCTTTTTCTGATAATGGCTATTAAAGTCCCCTGTTATGCTTGTGTTGCTGCTTATTTAATATTTCATGTCTGTTAAAATTTGTCTTATGTACTTGGGTGCTCCTGTATTTGGTGCATAGATATTTATGATTGGTATCTCTTCCTCTTACACTTTTCCCCTAACAAGTATGTAATGACCTTCTTTATTCTTTTAATCATTCTTGGCTTGAAGTTTACATTGTTTATAAACAGAATAACTACCCCCACTTTTTTCTGGGTTCCTGTCACATGGAGTATTGTGCTCCATCCTTTGATTTTCAGTCTATGAATTTCCTTTTGAGTTAAATATGTTTCTTGTCTGCAGCATATTGCTGGACTTTGTTTCTTGATCCACTCTACCAGTCTGCTTCTTTTGATTGATGAATTGAGGCTATTTACAGTAATAGTTATAAGTGATATGTACTGGCTTATCTTTGTCATTTTTTTTCTTCCTGTTGGTTCCCTACTTTTCCCCTCTGTTTAATTGCTTGGTTTTCTTGGTGGTTCCTTTCTATTGTTGTCCTTGTGGTAATTTTTTATCTCTTTCTATAATATCTTTTAGTATTTTTCTAGGGTTGCATTGGTGATCATGGATCTCTTCAGTTGTTCTTTGTCATGGAAATATCTTATTTCTCTATTAATTCTGAAAGATAGTTTTGCAGGGTCCATCAATCTGGGTTGGAAGTTGTTTTCTTTCAGGACTGGAAATACTTCACTCCAACCTTTTCTTTCTTTTTTATTTTAAAGATAAAAGAATATAAACTCGAAAAACACAAAACAATAAGGAAATATGTAAATTATGCAGAAGATAGTAGGGGATTGATAGTGAATGCTGTTTTACATAATATCATCTTCATATTTGTTACTCAGTTATCTCAAAAACAATGAAGGAAATACAGAATT
This sequence comes from Dinomys branickii, assembly GCA_004027595.1. NCBI lineage: Eukaryota > Metazoa > Chordata > Mammalia > Rodentia > Dinomyidae > Dinomys > Dinomys branickii. The sequence goes on along the minus strand of PVLD010031428.1, from coordinate 9,064 downwards.
ATACAAAACATAGTAGGGGATTAGTGATGGCTGTTGTATTACATAGTGTTATCTTCACACTTCTTACTCAGTTATAAATCAGTATAATGCATAAAGATAAAGGAAATGCAGAATTATAGAGCAGATATTGTGAAATTAAAAATGGATGCTGTATTACAAAATGACATCTTCACTATTGTTATTCAGTTAAACAAATGATGGCATGTTCAATTAATCAAATAGTTTTCTCCACCCTCATCTCCATTGTTCTCCCACCCAATCAATCGTGTTCCCAGTAACTGTACTTTTTGGTTTATTTACTCCCTCGGGCTCTCACATTGGGAAGGCACATGGCTGCTTCAAATTATGCTGTAGCAAACATGGGTACACTCAAATTACTATGGCACTAGGTGGAAAACCACCCATCCTCAAAGACAGTTCATAGGCAGGGAAGCAAATACATTATGGTCATACCCGATTGATAAGCCCTCGAGGCCCTCAGGGTTCCAGTCCAGTCCTCGGGTTCACGCCGTGGACTGCTGGGCCCCACCTTAATGAGGTGCTACTGGGTGCCTGGTTGAGTTCTCAGGGTTGCCCCCGAGGACCACCAGGCTCCACCCCAGCAAGGCGCTCCTAAGGACCCAGTCAAGTTCTTGGGGTCACCTCCAGCACCACAAGGCTGTCCCCCAGTGAGGCACTCCTGGGGACCTGGACCAGTTCACGGGGTTGCCCCTGAAGACTGCTGGGTTCCACCCCAAAGAGGGGATCCCTGGGACCCAGTCAAGTCTGTGGGGTCACCCCCAAGGACCACTGAGCTCCACCCCGCCACTATGAGGTGCTCCCTCGGGCCCAGCTGAGTCTGCAGGGTCATCCCTGCAGACCTCCGGGCTCCAACCCAACGAACTCCCAGGGGCTCAGTCCAAGACCTCAGCGTCCCCGTGTAGCCTGCGGGGAGCCCCTTGACTTGATTCTCATTTCTAAACCTTCCTGGTACCAGGGGACCCACCTCTCTCCCTCTTGTCATTCTTATGTTGTTATAGTCCAGTGTCTGGGTGGTGATCCTATGGGAGGATCTTTCTGTGCTGTTTTCCTGGTCGCCTTCCAGGCTGGACTTTTTCTGCTCCTGTTTTGGCCCAGTTCTTGGAACTTCACTCTTCTCTTACTGAGTTGGGAGGCTTCCGTGAGCACAGACTTCCGAAGCTGAAGCTGTGAGCATAGGAATGAGGAAGTGGGCCGAGGGTGTGTATGGAGTGGTGACTCTTTCTTCTCCTCCTCTTCCTCTAACTGTGCCGTGGCAGTTGCCCAAGCTGTTTTACAGGAAGGAGTCTTATTTGCTCCTTGTGAGGGTTTGAATTCTCATTTCCAATTTGATGCGGGGCATAAGTGGTGTGAAGTCTCCCTTACTCATGCTCACTGAGGTAGTTCAGGGTGTGTACTAAGTTTAGTTATTAGTTTTGGGAGACAATTGGAGGAGTTTCTCAGGTCTTAGAGTATGTTGTCATCTCTTAAGCTCCAGGACTGCTGTTTTTCATATCTCTTGTCTCTATGGGTTGGTACAAATTTCATATTTGCAAGCGGTATGAAGTCCCCCTCAGTGCTCATATTAGTAGCAAGCCTCAGCCTTCCAGTGTATCATTGACCTGGCCATTCTCGCCAACTCATGCCTGTTGTTCCTCTTCCAGGTTGCGTGCCTAGGATCTTGGAGGGCTGGTATCGGGGGCAGTGGCTGAGGGAGAGGGATCCTGGGGCAGGGGTGGGACTGCAGGGCCTGGGGTGTCTCCACTCACCCCACGCAGCAGAACCATGTGTCCCTGCAGGTCCTGCAGTGGCTTTGCGCCCTCCCCCCCCAGCATTACTGGGTGGTCTGTGGTGGCCTTGCTTGCGCCCTGTGGAAGGACTGTACCCAGCAGCGGCTTTGCGCATGCTGGTGGTGGTGGCTCTGCATGTTGCTGTTGGTCTATGATCCGTTTCTGTCCAGGGTGAATAGGTCCCAAGAATGAGGTACCCTTGGATGAATAAGAAAGTGAGAGGAAAAAGAAATACAAGCGAGACAAACTTCTGGGATCAGGGGGCTTATAGCCTCTTGGACTGCAGCACCAAACACCAATCTCAGTCACCTTTTATTGAGAAAGGACCAAGGACATAGCTAGTACAAATGGGTGGATACCAAATGTCTTAGTAAGGACAATTAAAGAATTATCCTTTTCCACATGTAATCCAACACATGCCTGTAATCCCAGTACTGAAGGGGCTAGGACGGGAGGATTCTAAATTCAAGGCTAACCCAGGCTGTAAAGTGAAGCCTTATCTTAAGAATTCGACCAACAAATTGTTGTGTCCTCAATGCATTCTAATCAAAAAATGTCCTCCACACACCACAGCGGGTCTGCACCTGGTGGCAGCTTTGTATACACCCCACAGCAGGACCAGGCCCAGTGGGGCAGGTCCGAATGTGGTTAGGCTGGCACAGTTGGTGGAAAAGGCTGTGACCATTCTGCTGCCACTTGCTCCATTCTTGGAGTCAGCGCTCTGAGGTCTCCACAGCACTTCTTCACTGTCGCTGCTCCCTCTCCAGCCTCCCTCCCGTTCTGGTTTTGGTCCAGCCTGCGGATCCGACTGTGCCCTGGCAGCTGCCCCAGCCACTTTTCTGGGAGGGGTCCGGTTTGCTCTTTCTGATGGCCTCAACTCTCATTTTAATACCTTCCTGGGGCCAGGGGGTCCACTTGTCTCCTTCTTGTCCTTTTGATGTTGCTGTAATCCAGTGTTTGGGTGGTGATCCTTCAAGAGGATCTTTCTCTGTGGCTTACCTGGTCGCCATCTTCCCAGAAGTCCCTCCAAGCTCTTCTTGACTTGATGGTCTGTGTTGTGTAATCTGCTGTGGTTTTGATGGGCTCTCCTTCATAGATGATTTGTTTCTTTGCTCTAACTTATTTTAATAGTCTGTTGTGCTGAATTTCTGGGTTCTCAATTATTATATATCTGGGTGTAGATTTATTTTGGTTGTGGCTAACTGGAGTTCTGTATGCAGAACTCTTACTGTATGTCAGATTCCTTTCCCGTGCTTGGGAAATTTTCTGCTATTTCTTCTCCAAATAAGTCTTTTTATGCCATCCATGTTGACTGCTGCTTTTTCGTTGATATCTATCAGTCTTGATATCTATCAGTCTTTCGTTGATATCTGTTGTTTTCCTTTGCATCATCTTGCAGCTATTCAATTGTTATTTCCTGGTTCACTGTTAGTTTTTCATTGATTTTTCCTTTCATGATAATTAGCTGCATGCTGTCTTCAAGGTCTGAAAGTCTATCTTCAGTTTTGTTGAATCTGTTTTGCCAGTTTTCAGTGTGAGTTTTAATTTCCTGGATATCTGTTTGAATCTGTTTCATGCGTTCTAATTCTTTCCTATGTTGTTCATTCAACATTTCCATGATTTTTCTAGGCTCCTCTAATTGCTTTTGTCTATGTCTTCTTTAGATATGCTGAGCCATTTTCTCATTATGGTTATCATTTCTTTTTTTACCTGAGAGATTATTTCTGATCTGATTTCTTTTGTAGCCTGATGGAGTTGTTTCTTTACTTCATTTGCTATTGTTTCAGAAATTTCAAGTGTGTCACTTCCAAGTTCTTCTGTATCAGTGTTCCTGGAGTTGTTCTCAGTAAGCTAGAGGTCTGAGATTGCATTTTGCTCTTTCATTTTGACATTTTCTATTTCAAAAAAAATTTAAAATTTTCTTCTCTGTGGTGATCCTTGTGAGATTTAGTACCAAGTAGCTATATCACTAATATAAAGGCCTCTCCAGGAACAGTCTGTACATCAGGAATATCTTTTGTATGTAGATTTTTGGTTTGTATCCGTCTCTAGATCCTACCTTCCCAGTTAATTAAGAGTGGGATGTTGGTATCTGTTTGGCTCAGTCCCCAGTCCTTTGGTGTAGGGCTGTGATGAGGTTATTACCCCAGAGCCTCCCAATATAGTTTCACAAGGGAGAACAACTGATTACAACAGATATGACATTAGTACAATAGTATAATTAGCAATAAGCACAATTTAGAAACTGTCCAAATGTAGTAACTATTGATATTGTACTTTAGACCACAAGAGCTAAACCTATAGGTATGTAACAGAACCAATTCCAAATTATGAGTTTGTATGCAAAGTATTTCCCCCTGTTAGAGTGGATTTACCATGGACTCCTCCAGACAAGCCTGTTTCCATATCCTGGGCACTTCCCACGCTGGCTGCCTGACTTGCAGTGTAGCAGTATGGGCCAGACACTAGGGTTCCTCCAGACTGGGGCTTCTGAGTTTCACTGAGGCTCAGCATTGCTCCAGTGATGGTGGGGGGTGGGGGTGGAGTCTCCTCCTTCGTGAGTAGCCCACAAAAACTCCCAAGAAGGCTCAGCATCACTCCCACGATGGTGGCAGGGTCTCCCCGCTCCCAAGCAGCTCTCTGAAGCTCCTGAGGTTCACTGAGGCTCCTCATGGAGAAATATTTTTATCTTTAAACATGTTCCCAAGTGTCAGTTGGTTAGGGTGCATTGGCTTTGGTTCCAGGGGGCCAGATGTACAGTCTCTGCAGTTTCATCAGCTGTAACCAACATCAGTGATGCCTGCCATTGCCTCAGTGGCCTTGGCTGTAGGAGTCTGTGTGGCAGCTCTGTGCAGCCTCATCCATGCTGAGGGTGGTTTTGTCACAGGCTCCTAGGCATGAAGGGGATGGCTAACCTCTGGCTCTTGCCCAGGTTCATCCCTACTGATCAGGGCATCACATAGGCTCCTATGCAGGCACTGAAGATGTTCTACTCAGATTCCCGTATCTGAGGTGAGGGTATGAAGCCACCCATGTAAGCACAGTGTTGTGGTGTTATAGCCTTAGGGCCATACACTGGCTAGTGGCTTCCAGAACAATACGCATTCTAGCAACGACCCTGGCAAGACTGTGTCATACAGTAGAAGCCTGAGTCACATGGGGGGAGGGGCACAATGCGGGCCTCTAGAAAAACGCAACCATGTACACTTAGGGACTGTGAGGCATGAAGAATTTTCCAGTATCAAAGATTATTTGTCTCAGCAGCTTCTGGGAAGTCTCCTGGGTGCCTCCTGTCCATATTTTCCCTTCTTGGGCAACCTCTGCTAGTTTCAATCTATCCCTGACTGAGGCAATGGGGATAGTAGAGGTGGGAGATTTTGTTCCCTTCTTTATGCACCCATACATAGTGCTCTAGAGGGTCCTCACCATTGCTGTGCTGCGCTCCAGCATCTTCCCTTAGCCAGGATGTAGTTCTTTAGTCTCTGTTTTGGACCTGTGTGTGTGGGTGAAGGGCACAGGCATTGGGCTCCACTAATTAGTCGACTTGTTGTGCTGTCTTATAAAAATGAATTTTTAAAAATAAAATGATTGGTGAATAAAAAAATGTAAATGTATCAATCTCTTTTAGCACCCCACTCCTGATCAATTCTGGCTAACCACGTCCTTCTTTGTGTATTTTTGTCTAAATGATGCCTGTGTCCATCATTTTCCTTGGTCATTAAAGTCGGACTTTTGGGAGTTGTATAATTTTTGCCTTTGTAATACTTATGAATGAATGCCTTTTTTTCCGTCATCCCTTCTACCATTGCCATAGTTTAGGCTGTTTTACCTCATATCTGGATTTTAATATTCTTGTTTTGGTTCTTGACATTCTTCTACAGTGATCTTTAAAACTACAAAACATCATACTTTCTAACCTAAAATCACTCGGTACCTCTGAATAACCTATAGAACACAACATAGGCTTCCTAAAAGGCTTCCTTTTGATCTCGAGTCCACCAATTGCATATTTTTTATCCCTTGCTAGATAGGTAGACTAGGAAACAAATGTTGCCGAAGGCAGAATAAAGTCTTTTCTTTTTAAAAGAGAATTAAAAAAAAAGAACAACAGCAAAATGCCAACAACATAGACAAAAACAAAACAAAAACAACAAGAATGATACAGGGTTTCAGAAAAAATGGCCTTTTAAAGTTTAGGACTTAAGGCCTGGAAAAATCTTGATGATTTATCCCAAGGCTTATTTTTTTCCCCTAAAATTCTGCAGTAAAGGGGAAACAGGAGACCTGAAGGGGAAGGAAGAATAGCTCAACGCTACCCCTGGGGAAGGAGCACTTACTCTGCTCTTTCCAAAACCTTGGATATCTAAAAGGAGAGCAGACAGAATCCCACATAGTACTGTGGGTCTGAGAGCAGAGAGCACTTTCAGTTTGCTTCAGAGGAGGGCTTTAGCGAAGTGGTAATGTAGAGGAGAAGAAGCTGTGTAAGATCTCTAGCCAGGTGGGAACTTCGAGAGGATCAGAGAGTTTTCTGCAGGACAGAGAGGGACAGAAATAGAGTAATGAAATCTAGAGTGCTGAGACGCACACAAAAGTAGGAGGGATAGCTCTCCAACTTCCAAGGGCCTTCCTGTGAAAATGAGGGCTAACACACCAGCCCCTATGCCAGTTGATGCTTGGGGCAGGACAAGAGGATGTCTGAGGGTAGAAGGATAAAGGACTGGACTCCTCTTTGCCTCGCCCACTATCCTCGGAACTTCGGCACAGCTCTGAAGAAAAGCGTCCCGTGGGAGAATCTGGAATTGACTGAGATTTAATTTCCACCATCCGGTTAATGAGGTGTCCAGGGAAATTAAGCTAGACTTTAAAAAAAATCTAGAAAGTTAAATTTGCTCTTTACATGAATATGTAAACTGAGATTAGTAGTTCCTTTACCTGACATCAGAGAGTGTTATAAAATCAATTGAATGTTTATGTAAAATACACGAAGGAGAATTATGCACATCAATTGATACAAGGCTTGCAATAAAACATAATTTAATAATCCCTTTTCAAGAAAAGTGTGGAAACTGCTCTGAGGGATAGTATGTCTTAGTTTGTTAATTATGTGATATAGTGGAAAAGGTTTTGACATTAGAGTCAGGTAAACCTTGCTATACATGCTGACTGTGATCTGCTAGCTGGGTAAACTTTACTGTCTGTTCATCATTTTCCTTATACAGAAGAAGTGCTCAAGATACTCTAGTTTCTTTCCCTTCTTATCAGATTTGTCTTGTAATATCGCTGATGATTTAACCTGTAGATCTGTCATTACTATCAGTATCTAGTAGTATTTCAATTTATTAAATAAATTAGTGTTAAATTATTGTTAAAATTCACCATTTTTTGGAGACAGGTCTGGTTAAGTGGTTCAGGCTATTCTTGCACTCACTACATAGCTCAGGATGGCCTCAAATTTTCCCTAGTCCTCCTTTCTCAGCTTCCCAATGCTAGGGTTATGGGCGTGCATAACCATGCTCAGTTTGTACCTTTTTGTTTTAAATTCAAAACAAGTAATATAGTAACTGTTAGTTACTATTAGATATTAGTACATGTAAGTATTAGTTACTATTATAACTACTGGTAATATCTGCTATATTTTGAGGGCATGGTGAGGACTGAACCATGGGGTTTGTGTATGCTAGGCAAGCTCTCTGCCACCAACCTACATCCCCAGTCCTACCTCTATCTAAAAGATTCCTAAAGAATACATTTATAGTGAAGATAACATTATGTAATACAGCATCCAGTGCTAATTCCCTACTATCTTCTTTATAATTTTGTATTTCCTTTATTGTTTTTGTGTTAACAAATGCGAAGATAACATTATGTATTACAGCATCCAGTGCTAATTCCTTACTATCTTCTCTATAATTTTGTATTTCCTTTATTGTTTTTGTGTCATTCCGGTTTATATATCTCCATTTTTTTTGTCTTTAAAAAAAAGAGTACATTTATATTACTATTTTTTGAATCATCTACTTTAAGCAGCATCTGCTTATTTCCCTCAATAAAAGGTGAGGAAATTTTGCTCATTTACAATGACTCTTTCCATAGGGCTGCTAGGTGTCTTCCTGACATCATAGCTGGCCACCTTCAGAATGAGTGATCCAAGAGAGAGCAATTTGGAAGCCTTAATGACTTCTATAACCTAGATTTGAAATCCACACTATATTATCTCCTCAGTATCCTATTTACGAGTCAGCTTCATTTAGTGTGAAAGTGCCCTGTAATGGGGCATGACTACTAGGGGCAAATCATACTAGGGAGTTATAAAGCTGTGGGGGAAGGTCTGAACATTTGGCTGAGTTGGTCTGTTGTTATCTTCTCAGTAGATCCCCTTGCTGAGCTTTTAAAATTTAATTTAATTTAATTTTTAAAATTTTATTTTTAAGACAAAAGAACCTAGAATAACACAGAAACAATACAGAAAGTACCAAGTTATAGAGAAGATAGTAGGGAATTGACACTGGATGCTGTATAATGTAAATGTTATCTTTGTATTTGTTATAAAAAAAATAAAGGAAATACCAAATTACAGAGGAGACAGCAGGGAACCATCACTGGATGCTGCATTACATAGTGTTGTCTTTGCATTTGTTAACACAAAACAATAAAGGAAACAGCAAATTACAGAGAAAATTAGTAGGGGGCCCCACTGGATATTGCATTACATAATGTCATCCCCGCCCCTATCACTCAGTTATATAGATGATGGCTCGTTCAATTACTCAATTTTCTCCACTACACCTCTGTTGTTCTACCACCCTGTCAGTTGTCTTCCCACTGGTAATAACTGCACTTTTGGTTTATTTATTCCCTCGTGCTCTTACTTTGGGAAGAGACTTGGCTGTTTCTAAATGTGCTATATGATATGTGGGTGTACACAAATTGCTATGGCGGGAGGTGGAGAAGCACCCTTTGGCAAGCCCTCACAGCTGTCAGGTTTCCGGCCAGGTAGGCAGGGTTACACAGCAAACCGCCAGGCTCTGTCAGCACGTCTGTGTCTATAGGCTTCAGGGTCATCCCGGGGTCCAGGCAGAGCGCCTGGCATGCCCCAGAGGCAGGGCAGAGTGCCTGGAATGCCCCAGGGGCTGGGCAGAGCTCTGGGGGCGAGGCGGAGCGCCTGGCACACCACAGGAGCCGGGCAGAGCTCCAGGGGCGGGGCGGAGCACCTGGCATGCCCCCAGGGGCCAGGTGGAGCTCCGGGGGGGTGGGGCAGAGTGTCTGGCATGGGGTGG
>PVLD010031427.1:0-15743 GCA_004027595.1 Dinomys branickii | reverse complement strand
CAAAAGGAAAAGATTGGAAGACTGGACAAAGGAGCACAATCCAATGATATGCTTTATACAGGAAACACATTTTACTCAAAAGGAAGTCCACAGGTTGAAAATTAAAGGCTGGAAAACAATTCTCCATGCAACAGGTTCCCCGAAAAAAGCAGGGGTAGCTATTATGTTTGCAGATAATGTAAACTTCAAACCAAAAACAATCAAAAGAGAAAAAGAAGGCCATTACATACTAGCTAGGGGAAAGCTGCAAGAGGAAGAGGTAACAATCCTAAACATTTATGCACCAAACCATGGAGCACCTAACTTTACAAGTCAAATCTTAACAGACATGAAAAATCAAATAACTAATAACACCATGGTAATAGCAGACCTAAACACCCCTCTGACGCAAAGAGATAGGTCAAGTGGACAGAAACTCAGTAAAGAAATAATAGACCTGAACCAAAAGTGTGAACAAATGGACGTAGTAGATGTATACAGAGTGTTCCACCCCACAACATCAGAATACACATTTTTCTCAGCTGCACATGGGTCTTTCTCTAAAATAGACCACATTCTAGCCCATAGACCATATCTACCTAAATGCAAAATAATTGAAATTATCCCATGCATATGATCGGACCACAGTGCAATGAAATTGGAAATTAATGACAAACAGATCTCTAAAAACTGCATGAATGCTTGGAAATAAGACAACAACCTCCTGAATAACAAATGGGTCACACAAGAAGTTAAAGGAGAAATTAAAAAATACCTACAAATAAATGAAAATTCAAGTACAACCTACCAAAATCTGTGGGAGGCAATGAAAGCAGTCCTCAGAGGGAAATTTATAGCAATAAACTCCTATACAAAGAAAACAGAAAGAGAAAATAAATAACCTAATGATACACGTCAAACTCTTAGAAAAAGCAACAAGCCAAACCAAGAGCCCAAATAAGGGAGGAGATTATAAAATTGAGGGCAGAAATTAACGCAATTGAGATGAAGAAAACTCTACAAAAAATGAGTGAATCAAACAGTTGATTCTTCGAAAGAATAAATAAAATTGATAAACCCCTATCAAATCTTATCAAAAAAAGAAGGTAAAGATCTCAAATTCACGCAATAAGGAATGAAGAAGATGAAGTCACTACAGATCCCACAGAAATCCAAAACATCATTAATACCTACTTTGAAAATCTTTACTCCCATAGGATAGAAAATACAGAAGAAATTGAGAGATGACTAGAAACGTACAAATTACCAAAATTGAAGTAGGAAGACGTAAAAATCCTGAACTACCCACTATGAATTAATGAGATTGAAAATGTCATTAAAAACTTACCAACAAAGAAAAGCCCAGGCCCTGATGGATTCACAGCAGAATTCTATAAAACATTTAGAGAAGATCTAATGCCAACACTCTTCAAACTCTTCAATGACATCAAAAAGGAAGCAACTCTCCCTGACACATTTCTGGAGGCAAGCATTATACTGATAAGAAAAGCAGAGAGGGACGCAACCAAGAAAGAGAACTATAGACCAATCTCTCTAATGCACATAGATGAAAAGATACTCTACAAAATACTGGCAAATAGTTTACAGTGAATCATAAGGAAAATTATACACCACGACCAGGTAGGATTCATCCCAGGAATGCAGGGATGGTTCAATATTCGCAAATCAATTAATGTAATACAACATATGAACACAGTCAAAGACAAAAACCACATGATCATCTCAAGAGATGCAGAAAAGGCTTTCGAGAAAATGCAACATGCATTCATGTTTAAAACCTTAGAAAAAATAGGAATAGATCGCCTCTGCCTCAATCTTATCAAAGCCATCTATGACAAACCAACAACCAACATCATACTAAAGGGCCACAAACTGAAAACTTTCACTTTAATCTCAGGAACAAGACAAGGATGTCCATTGTCACCACTCCTATTCAACATAGTTCTGGAAGCATTAGCCAGAGCAATTACACAAGAGAGAAAAATAAAAGGAATAAGGATAGGAAAGGAAGAATTTAAATTATCACTATTTGCAGATGACATGATACTATACATGGAGGAACCAAAAACTCCACAGGAAAACTCCGGGAATTAATCGACAAATTCAGCAGCATAGCTGGATACAAAGTCAACACCCCAAAATCAATAGCATTCCCATACACGAACAACAAACATACCGAGAGAGAAATTGAGGAAACCATACCTTTTACAATAGCAACCAAGAAATTGAAATACTTAGGAATCAATCTAACAAAGAATGTGAAAGATTTATTCAGTGAAAACTACAGTACTCTGAGAAAGGAGATCGAAGAAGATTTCAATAAATGGAAAAGCATACCCTGCTCATGGTTAGGAAGAATTAACGTCGTGAAAATGGCCATACTACAAAAACTGTTGTACACATTCAATGCAATTCCAATTAAACTACCATTAGGATACCTCACAGATCTAGAGAAAATATGCCTCAAATTCATCTGGAACCAGAAGAGACCCAGAATAGCAAAAGCAATCCTGGGCAATAAGGACAAGTCAGGTGGAATCACAATCCCTGACTTAAAATTATACTACAAAGCTGCTGGAATAAAATCACCCTGGTACTGGCTAAAAAACAGACCTGAGGATCAATGGAACAGACTGAAAGATGCAACCACAATGAAAAACCCACTCAGCTACCTAATACTTGACAAAGGGATCAACCAAACTCACTGGAAAAAAGAGGGCCTATTTAATAAATGGTGCTGGAAAAACTGGCTTGCCTCTTGCCAAAAACTGAAAATAGACCCAAGTCTACCACCATGCACCAAACTCAGGTCAAAGTGGATCACATACCTCAATATTAAAACAGAAACTCTAAATCTATTGGAAGAGAAAGGAGGTAAAAATCTTGAAGACATAGGAGTAGGCAGAGAGTTCATGAACAAAAATGAAACTGCAAGGGAAACACTTCAAAGAATCAATAATTGGGACCTCATTCTACTGAAAAGTTTTTGTATATCTAAAGAAATCACCGGCAAAGTAAAAAGAAAACTCACAAATTGGGGAAAAATCCTAGCTGGCTGTCCCTCAGACAAAGGTCTCCTATCTAGAACATACAAAGAATTAAAAAACATGTACCTGTCCAAATTCAAAGACCCAATCCAGAAATGGGCATCTGAGATGAATACACACTTCTCAGATAAAGAAATACAAATGGCAAATAAATATATAAGAAAATGTTCCACATCCTTAGTCATTCGAGAAATGCAAATAAAAACAGCATCGAGATTTCATATCACCCCAGTAAGACTGGCCAGTATGAAAAAGTCATCCAATAACAGATGCTGGCGAGGCTGTGGAGAAATAGGGACTCTATTATACTGCTGGTGGGAATGCAGACTGGTGCAACCACTGTGGAGAGCTGTTTGGAGATTCCTCAGCAAACTAGGTCTAGAGGTTCCATTCAAACCAGCTATCCCTCTTCTGGGTATTTTCCCAGAAGATCTGAAAACATCCTATCACTCTGATATATGTGCACCCATGTTTATAGCAGCGCAATTTGTAATAGCTAAAATGTGGAAACAACCCAAGTGTCCATCCACAGAAGACTGGAGTAAAAAATAGTGGCACTTTTATATAATGGAATATTATTAAGCTATAAAGAAAGATAGTTTTGGGAACTTTGTAGGCAAGTCGTCAAAACTGGAGTCCATACTCATAAGTGAAATAAATCAGCGATACAGGGCTGGGGATACAGCTCAGTGGAATAAGCGCCTGCCTAGTAAGCGCAGGGTCCTGAGTTCGATCCCCAGTACTGCAAAAAAAAAAAAAAAAAAAATCAATCAGCGATACATGTGCAGGCAACTCATTGTATCACTGGTGTAAGAACCCGAGGGTGGGAATATAAACTAAGAGACATGAAGGAAATCTGTTCAAAAACAAAGAACAGATGGGACGAGGCAAAGGAGAAAAGAAAGAGACAAAAATATATGTATGTATATATGAATATACATATATGCAGGAGGTCTAACATGGTTCTACTATTGTATTATATCACTTAATGCTAAGGAATAATTGATGATGGGTTATTTGAGCAATATTGTATGTCTGTATGTATTATCCTGAACACACACTTCGAAGATATCAATATGCAAAGCAAAAAAAAAAAAACAAATGCTGGCGAGGCTGTGGAGAAATAGGGACTCTATTAAACTGCTGGTGGGAATGCAGACTGGTGCAACCACTGTGGAGAGCAGTTTGGAGATTTCTCAGCAAACTAGGTCTAGAGGTTCCATTCAAACCAGCTATTCCCCTTCTGGGTATATTCCCAGAAGATCTGAAAACACCATATCACTCTGATATATGTGCACCCATTTTTATAGCAGCACAATTTGTAATAGCTAAATTGTGGAAGCAACCCGTGTGCATCCACAGAAGACTGGATTAAAAAACTATGGCATTTTTATATAATGGAATATTATTCAGCTATAAAGAGGGATAGATTTGGGGCCCTTGTAGGCAAATGGTCTTAATTGGACACCATACTCATAAGTGAAATAAATCAGAGTTACATGTGCAGGCAACGTATTGTGTCACTGGTGTAAGAACCTGAGGGTGGGAATATAAACTAAGAGACGTGAAGGAAATCCGTTCAAAAGCAAAGAACAGATGGGATGAGGGAAAGGAGAAAAGAAAGAGGCAAAAATGTATGTATGTGTGCGGGTATGTGCATGTGCACAGGATGGCTGGCATGATTCTACTGTTGTATTGTGTCGCTTGGTGGTGGGGAGTGGTTGATGGCTGGTTGTTTGATCAATCTTGTATGTCTGTGTGTGTTCTCCTGAGCATGATCTTTGGGAATGTCAGTGTGCAGTGCAGCAACTATTGTTGGTTTTCTATTGCTTTGTCTATGGTTCAATTCTGATTGCACTGTTGTTGTGCTGCTTTGTGTCTCTTTGTTAATGCTTTCTGTTTTTTTTTTCTGTTGTTGATGTGTTTCTTTTTCTTTCACACTTTTAAAAAAACAAAAAAGAAAAAGAGGAAAAATTATATTTAAAAATGTGTGGGTGTGTGGGTGTGGGTGTGCAGCATGTCTGTCATGGTTGTGCCGCTGGCTTGGCTCACTTTGTTGTGGGGAATGGCTGATGATTGTTTGGTCAGTTTTGCATGTCTGTGTCTGTGTTCCTCAGTGTACACTTCGGGGTTGTCAATGTGTGGTGCAGCAGCCATTGTTGATTTCCTGTCACCTTGTCTGTGGCTCAGTTTCAGTTGTGCTGTTCTTGTGCTGCTTTGTGTCTGTTTGTTGGTGTGTTTTTGTTCTTTTACTTTTAAAATAAAAAGAATTAATAATCTTTGGTAACAGTTAAAAACTGTTATGCACAGTGGAGTACTACTGTGCCATAAAGAGGGAGACATCTGAATCATTTGAAGAAAAATGGATGCAATTTGAGACCATATTGTTAAGGGAAATACATCAGGCACACAAGATCAAATATCACATGGTTTCTCTCATATGGGAAAAACCAAGGACAAAGAAGATTACAAAAACAAAAGATAGTAGGAAACAGGGAGGTACGTTGTTTGCATAAAGGAAGGGTATTCCAAGATGGAGTGGGGGATAAAGGGACAGAAATGGTAATAAAAGAATTAAGATATTTTGAGAACATGTACCTACTCCCTAAGATGAATGTAAACATGTTCTGGAAACATATTCTCATAAAAACATCATAATAGTAGGAGAAACATTTATACGAAAATCGGATTTCATATATAAATCCAAAAGAAAGACACAGAAATAGAGCACAACAGATTCAGAGACATGATAAATTATTCTGCTATATTTATGTTCTCAAAAGGTTTATGTGCTAAAAATGTGTTTTCTAAATGAAAACCTGTGTAGGCATTCGCATTTAGGTAATTCAATTTATTTTAATTCTAAAAAGTTATATTTTAAGAAAGGAACCTACTTAAAACTGCTTCTGTGAGCTTGTTTTTCAATTCCATGTAAATAAAGGTTTTCTCAAAGATTATACTTAGTTTTCCAGAGATAGTATCTATTTTCTAAAAAATCAAAAAATTCAATTTTAAGCAACAGCTGTTGGAAAAGTTTTAGGACACTCATTTCTATCTTTTCAAGTTGCAAAATTCTAGTTCAGATCACTGCAATTAGTATAGTCATCACACAATAATATACATACTTCAAATACAAATTGAAGTCTCTAATTGAAAATCTGAATTCTAAAACCTGTAACTTCTTGTGAGCCAACCAAGCTCTCATAAGTGGAAAATTCCACAACTGACTTTATGAGATGTGTCATGTTCGTCAGATGGGTTCAGGTTCAGTTACACTAAAGTATCATACAAAATGACTTTTGGGGTGTATGCATATGAAATACAAATTAATTTGTTGCCTAGTCTTGGGTCTCATCTCCAACATATCCCACCATATAGGAGGAAATGTTTAATATAAAATAATCTGGAATCTGAAATATATTTGGTTTCAAACATTTTAGGTAGTCTGTATATCTTAAATTGATATCAAATATTAAATATGATTTCTGTAAATTCTTCCTGAATGATACTTTTTAACGAGATTTACAAATGTCAAGAAGTAGGATTTCAACTGTAAGGCCTGGGCTATTTGTTTATGCCTTTGTGTATTAGCCTCACCTCTGAACTGCTTACCTTATTCAGAGTCACTTTCAACTTTTTTTCAGTGCTGATATTTTTTATAGATTAAAAGCAATGAAGCTGGTGATCTTGTATCTAATACTAGTGATTCTGTAGAAATAAAGGTAATTTAAAAAGGAGGATAAAACTGAAAGTATGCTTCAATCATAATAAATAAGGTACACACATATAAACATATACATGTATGCACGTGTGTACATATATGTAAGTAAATTTGTTTTTTGTCTTGTCTTTGACTTTGGATAGGCATTTCCTTTTAGTGTGCACAGATTTATTTATGACAAACATAACTATGCCATGACTTTTTGAATTAATCTTATTCTTGTTAAAAGTTGGTTTCTTCCAAACTAATCTGAGCTAATGTATTGATTGGATTTAAAGCATATGGCAAAGACCATTTCATGACCTAGTGGAAAGTGGAAGTTGCAAATAAACACGATCATTACAAAAGCTGACTAAATTAAGTAAAAGTAGTATGCACTGCTGCCCAAAATTTCAAGTATTTACTCATCAAACCTTCTTGGAGGGTTTGATGCTAGCAATTAACAAAGAAAAGAAAGCACTGTTCCAGGAATCAGAATCTGATGGAGGAAGAGTAACAGAGGGACTGATCACACCCTGGACTTTAGAGGCAAACAAATGGGTGGTGTGGGCCTAATCTTTTGTGAACATAAAAGTAGAAAAAGTAAAAGCAAAAGTGGCATCACCATTGTGAATAAAAATAGGATAATTGGGGCTCCTTTTTCCTACGAGGAATGGAGTTTCACTTGGGCTAATGGTGGGTGGCTTTAAAGGTCCATGGGAAACATGGTACTTCTGGAGTTCTCATGTCACGTCCTCACAGAGAATGTCTTCCCTTAGTTTTCATGAGTCAACTCAACTCAGTACCCTTCCTTTCTTACTACTATTGCTGTTGCTGAGAAAATTCCCCTTCTTTCTCTACTTGCTCTTCTTATTGGCTTCAACATTACTGCTGGGTCATAGTATCCCCTTCCTGCCCTTCCGTTGTTTGCCGACCCTCCTGTTTCCCTTTCATCAAGCAGTCCAAAAAAGAGATTTCTAAGCTCAATTAATCATTCTTCAGGATAGATAGTCCCTATTGGGTTGGGCTATTAGGACAGATCACATGTGGTTGTCTTTGGCAAGTGCACAAACCATGTCCTGTTTACATGACCGTGGTTTAGAAGAAAGACATTCATTTATTCATTCATGTATATCAATTACACTCTTTTGGGTCATGCAAGGTACTTGATTGTGGGGTAGCTTTAGTGAAAATGTAAGCATTATGTCCTTAATTTTCGATAAAACAAAAACTATTATAACAATAATAAACTCAACAAAAATATACATATAAAAGAACAAACATTTGAAAGAAATCTCTCAGAATGAAACTGTTGCCATGACACTCTTGCCGAGGCTTTCCTAGAGAGAACTTACAGTCCGTCAGTTCCCATGTTTAACTATTCAAATAATTTTAGGCAAGATGATTCACATATGTGCATGATGTCTAATTTGAATGAGATAGGAATTGAAGGCAGAAATTGAAAAAACTGTACTCTATACATTTTTCTGATGATAATATCCATCATATGAGTAGTACTTAAATGACATTAAGAAACAGTAATATGAAGGTAGAGGTAGTCTTATATTTATGGCATGGTTTATATTTAACCATATAGTTTGGAGGAAAGGAATATTATATTGCATAAATTTTAAGACCTTGAAAATCAAATATCTGGGGCACTGGAGTATCATTTCATATGATGGCACTCATGATCTCTTTTATTGTTAATTTGTTTCTTGTTGAAAATGTTATTTTGAAAATTTGAAGAAAATAAAAGAGCATAAAGTATGTTGGAAAATGCCCATGGTTTGTTTCATGCACATTTGTCTGGTTTACCTTATTCTCATGGTTATAACTTATGTCCTTTGAGAAATCAGAGATAATACTAGATTTTAAGGAGACATGATCTGCTCCAGGTCTTTTAACATGATTTAATATGCATGCAGAGATGGTGTTCATGGATTCTTATACTAATCCAGATTTACACTAAATCAGATTATGGATATTTTAGCATTTAGATACTTGATTTTTAATTCTGTTTTACAAGTTCATAGGGGTTGTGTCTAGATGTCCCACCAAAGTATCATGTGGCCATAGGTGTGGCTTTTTCAGAGGTGGCTGAATCTAGAATGTGTGACCTATTCATGGTGCAATGCTAGGATTAAGGGTAGGTGATTATTGCATCAGTCTACTGAATGGTTTGGTGCTACACTAATCCTGGTGGCCTGGATACAATATAAGGCACAGAGAGAGGCTTGTCTTGTCCTTATCTTGCTTGCTTTGATACCCTCTACCCACCATGAACGGTTTCTCCTCTGCAATACCTGTCTGCCAAGGCACCCTGCCTTGGAGCCCGCCGATTATGGACTGAAACCTCTAAATAAACCTTTCTCTTTTTAATTTTGGGTGTCATAGACTTTGTCTCAGCAATGACAGAAAAGTAACTAAGACAAATCCCAAACTCTGTCTCTGTAGTTTACAGGATGCATATTCCAACAAAACCTCAATTTGACAAGAAATAGCAGCAAAAATCAACAAATGGGATTATATTGGACTAAAAAGTTTCTGTACAGCAAAGTACACACATTTTAAAATATATATGAAGGAACAGAGAAGAGATGAATATAACTGTGAAATTCCCTCATAGATCTAATAGAGTATTTATAGAAAATGAATAAGGAGTATGTCAAAGTAGAAATATTTGAACTGATAATGCCAGAGAACTTCCCAGCACAATAACAACAAAAATATGAGTTCAGTCATTTAAAAAATGTACATTGAATGATGAATAAAATCAATTCTAAATACATCAAAGTTAATGACAGTATCATATTAATTACCAGAAAGAAAAGGCAGACTACACAAGATAGCTAATGAGAATGACATAAAACTCATCATAGGTGATCGATGACGAGAAAAGCTTCATGAGAGCATTGAGAAGAAAATCTGTCAATCTCAAGTTCTATGCCTAGCTAAACTATTACTGAGGATGAAATAAATAAATTTTCTCGTACCAGAGAATAAAGAATAATAAATTGTCTGTCAATAAATTCCCTAGAGGGGAGGGTTTTTGTTTGAAACAAGAAAAAAAGTGAAATCAAAGGACAGGAATTGAATTCAAGCAATGATTCAATTTCTGCCTCATTTTTCAAGGAAAATGATACCTATGCTGAACGACCAATGGTGTTTTCACTATTTTTCCATTGGTTAAAAAGTGATGTAAGGAAGAACTTTGCATTTTGCTACTTTTTCTTTAGAAAACATTATGAAAATCAGATAAAGTCAAGTTTTTGGCTGATAAATTTTATGCAGTTTATGGGAGATACAGTAATTGGCAGCCTCTGATTCAATTGTGAGCTGACAGAGAAAACAGTGTAAAATGCAATGTAACTTTTCTTTATTCTGTCTGAAAATAAGAGCTAGATATTAAAAGAGGTGTGCAGATGCTCGCTTTGTGTGTAGGTTACCAGTTTGCTTTCACTGGAAGTTTTGCTTGGCAAACATCTTTCCTATTTTGAAGTGGGATAGCTTGGATATTTCAAAGGAACTTGTGAGAAAAACGTGGTGGACAGCAGTAACTGGATGCATTAAGAGGTATAATTATTTTCATATAAATGCATATTGAAAAGTAATGAAATAGCCCTTAATTCCAATATGATGTTTCATATTACAAGACTTAAAATATAAACCATACCGTATGGTACAGAGTAAGTGCTCAACAGTATCATTTTAAACTTGCAATAAGTAGCTTTATCTCTTGCAATGTTAAAATTATTTTAAAAAGTAAAAATGAAGGATTATTCATTTAATTATTAGTTAAATAGATAATGAAAATAGTAAAATCGAATAAAAAGAAGCCGTAAAAGGATCAGTGATGTCAAAGCGTCACAGAGGATTCTGATTATATCAGTTATATGCATAGGAGAAAAATTAATTTACAACATTTAAATTAAATATTTAAATAAATTTTTTGAGAAGCAATGATGTGGTTTTTTTCCTTCTGTTGTAAACTAAATTCTATGGAAATATAAGGTAATCTCTTATTATTTTAATAATACTGAAATGGTGACTTCCTGGGGAAATCTATACTATTTTAAGCTGAATTCTGTACATAGGTAAAATGAACTCTCAGTTGGGCTTATTTATTTTGAATGAAGAGTTATGTGTAATTAGGGAGCAGTTATTAAAACAATAAGCATTTAGGACTAAGTCTGATTACTGCTTTCAACTCAGAAAATAGAGATGTTGTAACCCTTAGCAATCTGTAGGATGACAACTGAAACGCACCTTCAAAAAGCATTCCCTGTAAGCTTTGTTTTCACTGAACCTTGGGTTCACTTTAAATTGCTTCTGAAACAAGTTATGTCCTCTATTCTTCATCAAATCTAAAAATTTGTTTCCCAGATAATGTAGGTAGAGGCCATATTTTCTCACCTTCTAGCTGTGGAACACCTTATGTTGCTTACTCAGGTGAGCCCAACTATTGACACTTTCTTACTGTAGATATCAGGATGGAATCTTGAACACAATATAGAAACCAGTATAAACACTAGTTTCAACTAGAGTTTGTTTGGAAAAATCATAGCCAGAGAGGTTTTCTCTTATATGTAGAGTATTCTCTCTATGCACCTCTTAATATGATCATGACTCCCATCTCTGAGAGCCTAAGGAACTTGCTCAAGCCAAAATGGCTAGAAAAAAATCATGGCCTATGCAGGGTATATTAACATTAATGCTTATTTACAGATTGAGAACAAAAATGCCTTACATTTTGAGCATGTTCATTCATATAAAGAACAAAATAGAAATAAATCCTATGTGATTTAAAAGTCTAACTATTTTATCATATTACGTCAACCTACACTGTTATGTTAGCAGCAATATCCAATTAGTTTTCATATAATGATCAAGCGCCACAAATATAATTCAAAAATAATAACAGATGTCATCCTCTTGCGTTTTATAGTGTATGAGTAGAAAGAAGGCATCTAAAAATGAGAATTCACAATTGCCTTACAACTACTTATAGTCATGCTA
Organism: Dinomys branickii; assembly: GCA_004027595.1. Classification (NCBI taxonomy): domain Eukaryota; kingdom Metazoa; phylum Chordata; class Mammalia; order Rodentia; family Dinomyidae; genus Dinomys; species Dinomys branickii. The sequence goes on along the minus strand of PVLD010031427.1, from coordinate 3,977 downwards.
AAATATTAGTCAATGTAAGATAAATTGAAACATGTTACCACTTGATTAGTGAAATTTGCCTAATTAGTGTACACTGAAGAAAATGTTCGACTTTTTTTGCTGGTACCGGGAATCAAACTCAGGACATTGAGCTTGCTGGGCAGGCACTTGTGCCTCTCAGCTATATCCCCAGCCCTCTCCAAGAAAATGTTAAACTACTGATTTTGTGACCAGAAGGAGCACAGTAAACACAAGTCTTTAATTTAGAACCTGTTAGTATGATAAACCATTTTGTATTATGATATGTGATGGTATTTAAGTAAGTCTTAGTATGATCCACTATGTGAAAATATGTGAAGTAGTAAGTTCCATATCTAGGTGAGGATACAGTGATGTCACTGTCATATAGGAGGATGGAATGACTATTACCTGGTCAATCGACATATGTATTATTAATAGAAGGTAAATTACATAGCAGCCGGAAAATATGTAAATGGTGTACAATGCTATAAGATTTATATTTTAGAAGATTTTTTAGACATGCAATGGGACAATTTGTTATCAAATGGATTTTTATTGTCAAAAGCTAGCTAAATATTTTAGTCATGCACACATATGTGTGTGCATGTGTATTTTTTCATGGTGCTTATTTTCTGCTTTGCTTCCAAAAACAAGTTAGTAGCCTAAACAAGTGTTTTACTTATTCATGTAAGAGAGAATGTGAGTAGTTTATCTTTCTGAGTCTGGCTTGCTTCACTCGACACTATGGTTTCTAGTTGCATATATTTTTTCTACAAATGACATGATTTTATGCTTCTTTGTTGCTTAGTATTTCATACATATGTATATAACATTTTCTTTAACCATTAGTCTGTAACTTGTTGATGGGCATCTAGGCTGTTTCGAGATCTTAGCTATTGTGAGTTGTGCTTCTAATAAAAGTCAGTATGTACATACCACTATAGTACTGTGAAATCTTTCATTCTTGCAGGAATATGCCCAAGAGTGGTAGAGATGAGTAAACAAGATTTCTACTTTTGGTCTTTGAGAAATCTCCACACTTACTCCCATAGTGGTTATACTAGTTTACATTCCCAGCAGCAATGTAGGAGAGTTTCTCTCTACCTCAGTCCTTGAAGCATTCATTGTTTTTTATATTCTTAGTGGTAACTACTCTGACTAGGGTGAGTTGGAATCTCATAATAATTTTAATTTAGATTTCTCTTATGGTTAGAGATGATGAAAATTTTTTCATATGTGTTTTGCACTTTTGAACTTCTTTCGAGAACTAACTCCAGTTCATTTGCCTTCCTTCTGTTGGACTCATTGTTTTTTGAGGGTAATTTTTTAAGTTTTTTATATAGCCTAGATATTAATCTTCTATCAGAAGAGTAGCCAACACCGTATTTTTTCCATTCAGTGGATCATCTTTTCAATCTAAATTGTTTTCTTTGGCTTGAACAAGCCTTTTAAATAGAGTTCCTCTTGAGTGGGCTCTTCACTTTGTAATGCTAACTTAAAGCCCTTACTTAATGAAAATTGGAATTTAAAGGTTATATTTTAAGACAAAGACTGACAAATTATGTAGAAATGTAACCTTAATTTCCTTATAGTAGAATACATGAAAATATGACCAATATCCAATAGTTAAACATTTACAGATAATGCTGTTAAGAGACTATGAATGTTTTATTTTGTTTAATTTATTATCTTTTTGAGACAAGGGTTTCCTATGCAGTTCAGGCTGGCCTTGAGCTCATTTTGTAGCCCAGGCTGGCCTTGAACTCACAGCAATCCTTCTACCTCAGCCCCTCGAATGCTGGGATTATAGGCGTGTGCCACCATCCCCAGCAAGAATATTTTATATCAAGGAAAATACAGCAGTTTATTTCCCCATAGATTGCATTTTTCTTTCTTTTCTAGATTTCTTTATAATATTGTTTCCATAAGCTTTAAATGTCATCTTTAAATATTCCCCTTCCCAAATATATAGGACATGTAATATACAGAAAGACCTACATATAATGGTGCCATGTAACACTCCTAGTGGTATTCAGTACTTCTTTGTAACTTGCAGGGTTATCTATTAATTCTAGGACAAGAGAGGAGAGGAAGTGAATGAAAGAATGGTTATTTTAGTACAAATGATCTTTTCATTGATGTCCCCTCCCAGTGCCGGGTCATCATCTTTTGTAATGCTTGTCCTAGAACTAAGAGCTCCTTGAGGTCTTAGAGTTTAATGATGTGTCTTTTTGAGCACATTAGTATATTAAACAAATAATTACTAAGCAACTATAAGTGAAATACTGTTCTTGATTGTGAAATCTGGCAAGGCCCTTTAAGTTCCTCACAGAGCTTTTTATAAATAGTAAAAAATAAAAAGAGGCTAAATGATAATTATTTTTCTTTAAATTCCCACCAGGGTGTGACAAGGCTAAGAATTTTACCATGACAAAATATTGTATTGTTCTTATTGTTTTGTCTTTTTCTTTCTGATTTTTAATTTTCAAGGTACTTTGAAACAAAAGGATTTTACATTTGTTTAATACATAGCTTTTCTATTTTATGATGGTTGTAATTTCTTAAAGTCACTATGCTCATAAATGAAAATTAAAGTTTACAATCATTCCACTCAAATATATAACTGTATATATAACCCTATCTTATGATGTAAAGTATTGTTTCTGGAATATGGGAGTCAGGAGTGTTTCACACAGCTTATACTTATTTTAGGTCTTCTCTGAAGTCATTTTCTGATTAGTGGAACCAGAGACCATCTTAATGCATAAATACCTGATGTAGAAGGAATAGCCCTGGCCATTATACCATTTTTATTTTTAAATTCACAGTCAAGAGAATGTTACGGCATAAAACAATTTGGCATTTCTTTAAATTCAGAAATTCTTGGAACAGTCACACAATAAAATTTAAAGATTTTTCTAAAAGTGCTCTCTGTTTAGAAGCAGTACATAAAAATATCTGTTTTAGCCTTTTCCAGATTTTATGCCAAGTGAATGTTCTCATGAAAAAAAGAGTCCCATGGTCAAATAAGATAGCGAATGCTCCGTGTTTAAATTCTCCATAGAAATTTACAGTGGCCATTTTCATATCAGAAAAGGCTTAATAAATCTTCTTATTTTTGTCTTTCTCCCTTTAGAAATGGAAATTTTTTCAAACATTTTTCATTAATATATGTAGGATAGTATGGCTACATAAGTATTCATGTCAGTCTTTAATATTGTACCAAATGACAATACATTTTAATTGTTTGATAATATAAATGCCTCCTCATTAATTGTTTAAAATTAATACACCAAAAGAAAACCAAACTAGTAGTGTTGCCTTAGTCTGTTCAGGATACTATATGAAAATACCTGAAGTTGCATAATTGAAAATTAAGAATAATTTATTTCTTACAGTTCTGAAGGCATGAGACGTTCAAGGTCAAGGCATTAACAGATTCTGGTGTCTGCTGAGAGCTCTAATCTTCATAAATGACAAGCTTTTGCTCTATCCTTATATGACAGAAGGGCAAACAAACTCCTTCAGGCTTCTTACAAGGGCACTAATCCCATTCACAAGGGCCTTGGCTTCATAACCTAATCTCCTCCCCGAGTTCTGGCCACTTCATACCAACATGGGTTAAGTTTTCAACACAGTGATTAGATTTCATTCTATGATTTTAGAGGAACACAAAAAATCATATTATAGCAGTATAAAATTGATTTGCAAAGAATTTGAAAGAGAAAGGAAGAAGTACAATTGCCTCAACTAAGTTCAAAATTAGAGGCAAAGAAGTAATATCAAGGTGCATTTTTCCTAGATTTCTTTTTTTTTTTTAATTTTAGAAACATAAAAGTACAAAAACATATTGACAAACAGACACCCATTATCATAGAAAATAGTACAATCACAACTAATCTATAGACAAGGTGATATGGTCTCAACAGTAGTTGTTGCTTTATCCATTGATATCTTCGAACTGTAGATGTATGGAC
>PVLD010031426.1:0-15746 GCA_004027595.1 Dinomys branickii | reverse complement strand
AAAAACATGTACCTGTCCAAATTCAAAGACCCAATCCAGAAATGGGCATCTGAGATGAATACACACTTCTCAGATAAAGAAATACAAATGGCAAATAAATATATGAGAAAATGTTCCACATCCTTAGTCATTCGAGAAATGCAAATAAAAACAACATCGAGATTTCATCTCACCCCAGTAAGACTGGCCAGTATGAAAATGTCATCCAATAACAGATGCTGGCGAGGCTGTGGAGAAATAGGGACTCTGTTACACTGCTGGTGGGAATGCAGACTGGTGCAACCACTGTGGAGAGCAGTTTGGAGATTTCTCAGCAAACTAGGTCTAGAGGTTCCATCCAAACTAGCTATTCCCCTTCTGGGTATTTTCCCAGAAGATCTGAAAGCATCATATCACTCTGATATATGTGCACCCATGTTTATAGCAGCGCAATTTGTAGTAGCTAAAACGTGGAAGCAACCCAAGTGTCCATCCACAGAAGACTGGATTAAAAGACTGTGGCATTTTTATATAATGGAATATGATTCAGCTATAAAGAAAGACAGTTTTGGGGACTTTGTAGGCAAATGGTCAAAACTGGAGTCCATACTCATAAGTGAAATAAATCAGCGATACATGTGCAGGCAACGTATTGTATCACTCGTGTAAGAACCTGAGGGTGGGAATATAAACTAAGAGACATGAAGGAAATCTGTTCAAAAACAAATAACAGATGGGACGAGGGAAAGGAGAAAAGAAAGGGGCAAAAATGTATGTATGTATATATGAATATACATATATGCAGGAGGGCTAACATGGTTCTACTAGTGTATTATATCAATTAATGCTAAGGAATAATTGATGACGGGTTATTTGATGAATCTTGTGTGTCTGTATGTGTTATCCTGAACACATACTTCGAAGATATCAATATGCAAAGAGCAACCAATTGTTGGTTTTTATTTATTTTTTATTTTTTGTCTTTTGTTTTCTGTTTTTTGTGTTTTTCTGGTGTTGAGATGATTAATTGTTTGACCAATTTCGTATGTCTGTATCTGTGTTCATGTATATACACTTCGAAGATATCAGTAGGTAAAGCAACAACCATTGTTGAGTCCATGTCACCTTGTCTGTAAATCAGCTTTGATTGTACTATTTGTTATGCTAATTTGTGTCTGTTTGTTGATATGTTTTTGTGCTTTTATTTTTTAAAATAAAAAAAGTGAGATATTGCAGTGTTTCCAGCTTTGTTCTCACCTGAATTGGGTATTGTTATTTTGTAATTCCATGTAAACATTGGTGTGTTTCCCATGTCTGCAAAGAATCGCTGGCATTATTTTTATTTTAAAGATAAAGGAACAAAAACACTTTAACAAACAGACATAAACAAAACAACACCCAAACAATCGAATCAATGCAGAATTTCAAACAAGGTGATAAGAAATTAATCATGGTTTTTGTATTACATATTGTTATATTGAAATTAGTTACTCAGTTAAACAAATATAGGCATGTAAGACTGATCAAACAACTAAACATAAACTGTTCTTTTCAATAAAGCAATAGAAGTCAGTAGTACAACTCACTTAGCTATCTTGTGTATATATACGTACACATAGATATATATAGTTTTATATGTATATAGTTGTACATATATATATAGTTTTTCCCATCTTTTACTCTTTTCCTTCATTCCAGTTGTTCCTTCCCTTTGAGCAGTTTCTTTCCCTCTCACAAAATCCATTACACCTTTCAGATTTTATTAACACTTTCAGGTTCCTACACTCATGAAACAATATGGTATTTATGCTTGTGGGTCTGATTTATTTCGCTTGTGAATATGGACTCTAGTTGCATCCATTTACCCATGAACCCCTCAAGTTTATCTTTCCTTATAGCTGAGTAATATTCCGTTATGTAAAAATACCACTTTTTTATGCATTCCTCCATTGATGGTCATTTGGGTTGCTTCCATGATTTAGCTATTATTACAAATTGTGTAGCTACAAACGTGGGTGCATATATATCACTATGATGTTTTCAGTTCCTCTGGAAAAATATCTAAAAGGGAAGTAGCTGGATTGAATGGGATCTCTAGTCCTAGTTTATTGAGGAATCTCCAGACTGATCTCCACAGTGGTTTCACAAATCTACACTCCCACCAGCAGTGGAGAAGGGTTCTTTTTTCCCCACAAGCCCTCCAACATTTGTTATTGGTTGATTTCTTGATGTTAGCCATTCTCTCTGGGGTGAGATGGAATCTCAGTGTTGTTTTAATTTGCATTTGTTGAATGACTAATGATGTTGAACATTTTTTTCATGTATTTATTTGCCATTTGTATTTCTTCAGGTAAAGAAATCACTGGCATCTTGATATAAACTTCTTTAGCCCTGTAAATCATTTTGGCTACTATGACTACTTTAACAATACCAGTTCTTCCAATCTATGAATTTGGATATCTTTCTGTTTTAGTGTCTTTTTCACTGTCTCATCAGTTATTAGTACTTTTCATTGGTAGAATCATTTGTTTCCATGGTTACATCTATTCCTTGGTAATTTTTGTGACTAATGTAACAGGAAAAAGGCCATGGATTTTGTATCTTGCAACCTTACAGAAATTTTTATCCATTCTGATATTTTATGGAGATCTTTCTAGCTATAAAATCATGTTATCTGCAAAGTTTTAATTTTGCTTTGTTTCCTACTTCAAGACAATATATTTTTTCTTGTCTTACTCTGTTAAGACCTCTAATACTATATTGGGTAAAGGTAGTGAAGAACCAGACATACTTTTTTCCTCCTGATCTAGGAAAAATGGTTATGAGTTTTGCCCATTTAAAATTGATGCAGGTGGTGATTTGTCGTGTATAACCCTAGTTATGCTGAGATACATTTTTTAAATCTAATTTTAAGGATAATGAGTAGTTGTATTTTAATGTTTCATCTGCATCTACTTACATCATATAACTTTTTTTAAAAATTAATTTATTTATTTCTTTACACATAACTGAAGGTGATTACATCATATAACTTTATGCTTCATTCTGTTGCAATTAGGTACTACGGTCATGATTTGTATATGTTAACCCATTTTTGCATCCCTAGGATAAGTTCCACTTGATCATAGTATACACTCCTCATTATAGAGCTGCTGGATCTGATTTGCTCAGATTTTGTTGAGAATTTTGCAACTAGGATATTGGACTGCCTATTTCGTTTTTGTGCCACTGACTGGTTTGATACCAGGCTGATACTGAGCTCTAAAAATGAGTTTCCAGGCTCATCCTCTTACACCCATTGAAATAGTTCGAGATCTCATCTTAGTTCATTTTCAAGTTTGGTAAAATTCAACAGCAAAGCCATTTAGTTCTGGTCTTTTCTTTACCATGGACTTTTTAAAACATTACTAATACGTTGTCATTACTCATTACTGATCAGCTCGTGTTTTCTGTGTTGCTCTGGTTCAGTTTCAGTAGGTTGTAACTTGTCAGAAATTTGCCTACGTTTTTCCAATTTGTTGGCACATGCTTCTTCATAATAGCCATTATGGATCCTTTGTATTCTGACAGTATTAATTGTTGTCCACTTTTTCACGTGTGATTTTATTTGTTTGGATCTTCATTTCTTCTGGTAAGTGTAGGTTAAAGTTTATAATTTTGTTTCACTTTTCAAATACTAATCCCTTCATTTTGTTTAACATTTGTAGTTTTGTCTGTATCTTATTTATTCCAGCCCTATATTGTCATTTCTTTTCTGCTGCTAATTTCATGTTTAACTTGCTCTTGTTGCTCTATTTCTTAAGTTATTTCATTCAACTGTTTATTTGAAATATTTATATTTTTAATGTAAGCCTGTATTGCAGTAAACTTGCTTTTAGTATATCCCATGGGTTTTGGAAAGTATTATTTTCGTTTGTATTTGTTTCAATAAATTTTTAAATTTTCCTTTTGAATTCTTCAATAATCCATTAATCAATGCAGATTATTGCTTACTATTCAAGTGTTTTTATAATTTCTAAAGTTTGACTTTCTGTGGATTCCTAGTTTTATTTCACTGTGATCAGAGAAGATACAGGCTCTTTCAATTTAAAAAATCGTGAGAAAAGATAAACCACAAAAATTAACTTTATTATTAGTGTATGAAATAATTAAAATTAATTTCTATCTCACACTAAACTAAAACAACCAACTCCATCTACTTTAAAGGTTTTAAAACCTATAAAATGTTAAAATCTTACATAAAGTTATAGCATACTGTCATCAGGAACATAAGAGAAGAGAGTCTTTTCGAAAATTTTTCAGATATATTTGGTTAAACTGTGACATAAAGCACATAAGTTATTCATCAATGCCAGCACAAAATTCTATTAGAGGATGAAAATCTTAAAGTCCTGTAATTACTGGGTCCTGTTGAATGGTGATCAGAGCATACACTATTGATATTTGTGATCTAACTACTGTTGCCCTCTAACTTAGTGTTTTATGACAATACTAATTAAGTCAGGTGCATGCATGTCACCCAAGAGCCTGTATTGACTTCTGTCTCCTGAAGTCACAATCTTTCCCTGGCCTCTGAACAATTTTATAGTCATATTACTTAGATGATATTTTGAGGAGTGTGTGTGTGTGTGTGTGTGTGTGTGTGTGTGTGTGTGTAATTAGTACTAATATCATATTGTGCTAGAGAAAATTCCTTTGGCATACTCCTACTATTTCTGCAAGTACAAGTTGCTCTCCATTTAGAAAATATGAGACTGCCTTTCCGCCTCTCTTGCTATTCCTGTTGCTGCATCTGCTATTTATTATCTAGAAGACAGCATGATTGCCACTTTCAAGGTGACTTCCTCAAAGAATCATTTTAAAAATTAAGAACATCAATCGCAAATTGGTACACTAGTGTCAAGTACCTTAAAATTAAACCACTGTTAGTAAAAGGAAAAGCTAATAATCTTTACATGATAGAAGACATTTGTGAATAAACATGGGAAAGTGTTAATTTCCATGTGCTGTGAAGACTGTGTAGAATGTGATAATTAAACGACATAACACTAAGCCAGAAAGCAGAAGCAGGACGTGATCATGTACGTCCAGTGAAGGAATTCTGTAGCAATGGGAGGATTGATGATGTTCCCCTGGGTCAGTGCAGGTGTCCTCATGGGTAGATTGGTTTTTTGAAGTGTGATCATTCAGGAACGAGGCTGAGCTATCTCAGAGCAGAAGTTCATCTCTTTCCATCCAATAGAATGAGATGCTCATGCACTTCTTTAAAATCCTGGAGAGGAAATCACACCCATATCTTTTCTACTGGGGACAATGCATCACCCAGACATATGTAAATTAGTAGAAAATATAGACACTGCCTGCCAGTGACAATTGCATGAGTTGAAAATTTGGAAAGGCAGAGAGGCATTCATCACAAATAGTACATAAATACAGACTGAGACGTTTTGCTGCACCGATGATTAGGGAAGCAGAAAGGAATGGCACAGTGAAATACAATTTGCCGGTCATTAAGCTTACAAAACACTTGGAACTCTGTTAATCACAAGCTTGTTTAAGAGGTGAGCAACAGGATTTCTCAAGGTCTGGGGAGGGAGGTTAAAATTAATATAGGTTTTTAAAAATTGATGGATTACTTTAGGGCAGTGTAAGGTTAAAAACAAGTTATGCAGATAGTGTCCATATACTTTATTGTCTCCCCCGCTGCACGCAGTTTGCCTTACGAACTTCCTGCCTGGTGTAGAACATTTATTACAATCAAACTAACATTGGTAAATATTATTAACTAAATTTCATCATTTGAATTGAGGTTCATATATTATGTTCTACAGATTTTGAAAAATGTGTTTTCCCATGGTTTTGACAAATAGTGACCTACATGTGCATTTTCATCATCATGCATATTATTATTTTCTGTTCCAAAAATCACCTTCATTCTCACTCCTCACCCCTCCCCTTCCCAAACACTAACGTTTCAGAATGGATTACTTCACCATCTCTGTTCATTAGCCTTTTTTGTTGTATACTTTGGACCATAGAGTGTGTTCCCTACTCTGACTGGCTTCTTAGTAATATACCTATCCTACCTAGACCATTGTCCAGGCCTTTAAAAAAAAAAGTCTTATTTCAATTTGTGATAAAGCCTCCTCACTTGGAAAAAAAGGATTGTGTGCCTAGTTACCATCATTCTAACACAACTAGAAAATCTGAACAATGTATAAGAAATTACAAACAGAGGAGTGGTGGGTGGAAGAACAGGGAAAGGTTGAACAATAAGCATTAAGTTACAAAAAAGAAAAGGAATCAGGATATATCATGTACAGGTACAAATTCTCTATCATGAATGTGGTCATTATGTGTAGTTAAATTATATCAATGAAAAATTAGAAAAATAAAATTTGTAAAAAATAAAAACAAAAATAAAAATTAGGGGGTACATTCACAGCCTACTTTAAGTAATGAAGCTTTAACCACATTTTAAAATGTGAAAAGTTCATGTTTATAACTGTAAGTTATAAATATGTTACCTATACTAAGAAAATGAGAACATATATATTAATAACAGATGTTGTTTTGAAAGATATACCAGTAAATATATCACTAAATATTACTGATAAATCAGTAACTATTACTAGCATATTTTTAAAGCAATTGGATAGGAGAAATAGTTCTGGCATTCCATTTTATAGCAGAATCACTATAGATAAAGATAAAATAATATATTTCAAAAGTGATATAAGAAAGGATTTTGAGTATTTTCATTACAAAGAAGTGAGACATGTTTGAGGAAACATTTTTTTTTCAGGACTGTAGTTTGAACTCAGGTTCCTCATACCGAGCTATATCCCTATCTCTTTTAAAGTTTTTATTTGCTCAAGATGAGCTGGAACTAGTGAATCCTCTTGCCTCGGCCTCCAAGACCGTAGATATTGCAGGCATAGTCACCACACCCAGCCTATATTGGATCTTGATATGAACATTATACATTCAATATGTGTGGAAACATCACGTGATATTTGTGAATATGTACCATTTATGAGACAAACAAATATATTTCAAAGAAATTAGAACTGAATTTCTCATTACAGTTATTCACAAAAGTGAATTTAAAAGTTGCAACGTAAAACACAGAAACAAAATTACAACCAAAACAGAACACATATTTTGAAAAATTGAGAAAAGAAAAGTGGCTTTGGTACAAAAGGCACTAAACTATCCCCAGGAAAAATAAAAATGGCTAAAAGCTCTGACTATAGAAAAAATTTGAATTATTTGACAAAGGTACTATTTAAGAAGGGAAAATATGCATGTGCTTGTAAAAAGTATTCCCAATCCTCTCAAGACAAACAAGGTATCTGAACAAAGACAAAAACTACATTTAAGTTGAGATACTTACTGAAAAGTGAGTGTCAATCAAAATTCACTAAGAAACAATGATTCTGAGAGGAAAGGATGTATAAGGTCCCATATTCCTTGTGCAGAAGGCATGTCCACGCCTCAGAAAGTCTCATATCCACTTAATATGAAGGAAATCTCTCACACTGAAAATGTTTCTCTGCTAAGTAGGTTTCGAAGAGCTCCTTTCATATCCTGATTCCTCAAACTGTAGATAAAGGGATTCAGCACGGGTGTGACCAGAGTGTACAATATCGCCACAATGACATCCTTGTTGTTAGTGTTATTGGAAGAGGGTACCAAGTATAGCCCAATAATTGCTCCATAGTACAGAGAAACTACAGAGAGGTGAGAGCCACATGTGGAGAAGGCTTTGCAGATTCCCTTGATCGAAGGTAATCTCAGGATGGTGGCACCAACGTGGCCATAAGAGACCAGAATGCATATAAATGGTAGAGTTATAACCATTGATCCTACAATGAGAATGACTAGGTCATTGATGGTGGTGTCTGAGCTGGACAGCTTAAGTAAGGCAGAGAGGTCACAGAAAAAGTGATGGAGAGTGTTGTCTCCAAAAAAAGAGAGACGGGCTAGGAGGACAGTGTGCACAAGGGCACCGGCACAGGACAAGACCCAGGATAGAATTACTAGCAGGAAACAAAGACTTTGATTCATGATTCCGGTGTAGTGTAAAGGATGGCAGATGGCTACATATCTGTCATAAGCCATTGAAGTGAGAAGAAAACTGTCAAGATCTGCAAAAAATAAGAAAAAATAGACCTGAGAAATGCACCCAGCATAAGAGATGGATTTATTATGCATCAGCATATTCATGAGCATCTTTGGAGCTGTGACTGATGAAAAAGAGATGTCAGTGAGAGCCAGGTGGCTGAGGAAGAAGTACATGGGGGTGTGGAGGCGGGCATCCAGCCTGATGAGCAGGATGATGAGCAGGTTCCCCAGCACCGTGGTAAGATACATGCCCAGGAAAACAGCATAGTATATGGCTTCCTCCTCCTTCCTGATAGGGAGCCCCAAGAGGATGAATTCTGGTGCACTGCTCTGATTACCCCTCCTCATGCTGTCTTCTACACTTTTGCTGGAGAAGCAAGAGGAGTGGACATGTGAGGCACTGAGAAATTATTGTGACAAGTACATTATTAAAGTATGATTTTGAACTAGCAGTATGTGGGTGTTAACCTGAATATCTAAAGAATTGTTACCACATTGGTTGTTAATGATGATCTAGACAAAGACTATCATTCACCTACTGGGAAATCAGCTCAACATCTTTTGGGAAACCATGAAATATCTGAATGATTACTAGTTCAGACCAAGTTCCAACTTGAGAAGTCTGTGGGTCCATGTTAAAAATCTGAGGTAAGGGAATTAGGTGCAAGACCAGATTGGCAACCAGTTAATCAAAAACTAAGATTATTTCTAGTGTCTTTCTGGCCTCTGTTCACCTCCAAAAGTCTCTTTCAGTTAGAGCTTTATTTTTGGGAATTGCATGAAGGTGAGAGAATTCAGTGGCTCCTCTTGAGCTGCAAAATATGAATCCTTCAAATTGGAGGATTTCAAATTGTTCAAAATATCAAGATCTGGAAAGAGGTACTAGGTTTAGGCCAGGGCACAAAGCATGAAACTACATCAATAATATAAAATCAGTGTCACACCTTACTTTCAAATTCTCTCTTGTGTATTCTGTCAATTCACACCAGTTTATGCATTTTCAAATCCTAAGACACCACGGATATTTGACATTTCTAATCACCTCCTGGATCATCTACAAATTCTTTCTGTCTCTCTGACATGATCAAAAATACCTCTCCTTTTATCATAGTTCCTATTCAAAGTTTTATGTAATGATTCTTAATTGGTAGTTCTCTTGTCACATTTCTAACATTTCTTATATCTACTAATATCCTTTTCTCTCTTTTTCAGACCAGTTGACTTCATACATATTTATGTGAACAATCACAAAAAAAAAACCAGTGAAAGAGAACAGGATGTTTTGCCTAATACAAATAGAGCCCATATATTTTATAAAGATTCATAAATCTGAAGATGTGTATCTTTCAGCACTAAAGAGGGTCTGAAGTTAAGAATCTTCATTTTGGGAGTTAACAAATCTTACATTCTAGTACTAATTCTTTCAATTTGATTGAAATTACCTTAAAATTTCAGCATCTTTTGCATGCTGTTAAAATATTCTGTTAATATATTATTACCTGATATGAATTTTTTATTTTAAAAATAAAAGAAGAAAACATATTAACAAACAGACATTCATTTACAAAATAAATATTGTAAGAACAATACAAACAATACAGAGTTACAGAAAAAGTGGTAGGAAATTAACAATGGTTGTTGTATCACATATTGATACCTTCAAAGTGGTTTTTCAGGAAAACAACTAGAGACATTAAATAATGATCAAACCATTAATCATTAACTGTCCCTTTCAGTAAAGCAGTAGAAGAGAGTAGTATGACTGTTAGCTATCCTGTACATACATACATACATAATTTACCATTCTTTCATTTCTCCTTTCCCACACACCAGTTACCCATTATTTATGAACATTTTCCTTTCATTTCACAATGTTTATCATACCTCTTAGTTTTTATTCACTCTTTCAGGTTCTTACACTAGTGAGAAAATACGTTGCTTACACATGTATGTCTGATTTATTTCACTTGTGAGTATGGTCTCTAGTTGTGACATTTACCTATAAAAGCCTCAATTTTATCTTTCTTTATAGCTGAGTAATACTCCATTTTATAATAGTATCACATCTAAAGAAATCACCAGCAGAGTAAAAAGAGAACCCACAAATTGGGAAAATATTTAAGCTGACTCTCCTTTGGACAGAGGTCTTTTATCTAGAACATATAAAAAATTAAAGAAACATCAGCCTCTCCAAATTTAAAGGCCCAGTCCAAAAAAGGGCAGCTGAGATGAATACACACCTCACATAAACAAATATGAATGGCATATAAATATATGAGAAAATGCTCAACATCATTAGTCATTTGAGAAATGCAAATGAAAGCAACACTGAGATTTCATCTTACCCCAGTAAGAATGGCTAGCATTAAGAAATGAACCAATAACAAATGCTGGCGAGGCTGTGGAGAAATAGGAACTCTTCACTGCTTGTGGGAATGCAGACTGTTAAAACCACTGTGGAAATCAGTTTGGAGATTCCTCAGCAAACTTGGTATAGAGGTCCCATTCAACCCTGTTACTCCCCTTCTGGGTGTTTTTCCAGAAGATCTGAAAACATCATATCACAGTGACACATGTGCACCCATATTCATAGTGGCACAATTTATAATCGCTACATTGTGGAAGTAACCCAAATGTCCACCCATTGAGGACTGAACCTGATGTGAACTATACACTGAATTATGTTACTTTTTACCTTGTTGGCAATAATCAGTTTGTCACAATGAAATGCAAATCAACTGCCTGTAGGACATGGAGGTCATTTCTAATTTTGTGTTATTTGTGCCAATATTACTATAAACAATATTGTTTATATATTACTTTGCTTTTGGGGATGTATATATCTATAGGATAAATTCCTAGAAATGAAACTAGAGGGAATTTACATTCATAATTTTACTAGATAATTCATCAAATTACAAAAAGCTAGGTGGAGAGGAAGACTATATTTATGTGTTCTCTGAGGGAGGAATATGATTATTTTCATGAGTAAATAAGAGCCTGTTGTATAAAGATAGAAACATGGGCATTCTAGAGAAGTGTTTGGAAAGCACAGAGTGAGAGCATTAGGGCCAGTGGGCATAGGCAGGGTGGAAACTCTATGGGGATAGAGAATTGTAGAAGAGCGAGACTGTGTACAGCAGCTTCTGTTATAAGCTTCGATCTCAGTAGTAGTAGTGTTCCCAAGAACAAGTTTAAATAAGTGACTAAAAATTTTAAATACTATCCTGTCTACTGCATACAGATCAGATTATATCAAGACAACAATGTCAACAGAAATCTGAATAAGAGGTTATTGCATTAGTTGATATACAAAATAGTGCCTGCTTCCACCTGATTTATGATACTAGAGATAAGAAAATTACAGAGATTTGGTGTGGAAATTGGAAGAAACCCAACAGACTTATAGGGGCCTGACGATGAGCAAAGGAGATATGTTTCTTTCCTGTGGTCCCAAAACTTAGACATAGGACAAGATTGCTTTACAATAAATTATTCTACATGAAGATTTGGTTTGCCCTATCATCTCAGAGTTTGGAGAGAAAATTCAAAATAAGTTACATGGAGCTCTCTGTCATATTATGGTGCAAGGATGAGGTGGAATTTAGGGATCAGTAGCACACATGGAACACACACATATACGCACACAAACATGTTGAAACACATGCTAGTGAATGTAAATTCTACTCTTGCTCTGACATGGCCCCTTAGATTCATGAGCAGAGATACCTTCAGTCACAAGTCATGAGACAGTTTTTCATTTCTTTCTGGAAGACATGGAAACAGGTGGAGTCTTTGAGGGACTCAAAGTTCAACTCAGCAGGCAGAAGACTCAGGTCAAAACAAAACAAGAGAGATGTAGGTATATCCATTTCTTCATAGCCCCTGGGAAAGCAGAGTGAGTTCTAATTTTTTCAAACCATGAGGGGGCAGTCTCTATCCCCAGCTCCAAACTAGAGACAAACATGCCATAATTGCCTCATTGCCTTTGGCTCTCTTGGGAGAAGAACTGTATATTGAAGCAGAGATTGGAGAGGTTACCCTTGGAGGAGTAATACTCATAACCACAAGGCAGCCATTAGGAACTTGGGAGCTCACAACACCGCTTGTTTTCTCAGTGTACCTGGGGGAAAACACAATGTAGAATCCTTCACAAACCAAGCCGGAGTTTGGGCGTAAGAGCCAGTGTTTCTTGTTTCTGAACCCCATTGCATTGCAAGAACACCAGCAATACTCTAGCGCCTTCATTCTATGAACTGTGGAATTAGGGAGCTCATATTTCATCATCACAGCTAGACTGGGGAGTGAAATATTCCATTGATGCATTTCCCACACCACCATAAAGTGTCCGTCTATGTAAGCTTTTCACTTAATCCCTTACAAAACCGATCCCAAAGTCATTTCATGTATCTTCAGCTCCATTTCTTCAGTGCATGACAGAAAATAAATATTATGTGCTTGTCACTCAATGTAAAGGGAAGTAAATATTTTAAAACACTATTGCTGAGGGCCAGCTTGACATGGTATAGAATGACAATAATTAAAATTAATAAATTGACAAAAGAATAAATCAAGAGTCTGTCCTAGCCTACATGACTTGTGACAAGACCTCCAGCAGGTTTAAGGATTGATTAATTTGTAAGTCAACAGCCAAAACCACAGAGGACTGGATAAAAAAACTGTGGCATTTTTACACAATGGAATATTATTGAGCTATAAAGACAAACTTGAGGCTTTTATAGGCAAATGGTCACAGAGACCATACTCATGAGTGAGGTCAATCAGATGTGCATGTACAAACAGCATATTGTATCATTTGTGTAAGAACCTGAAGGTGGGAACATAAATTAGGAGGTATGAAAGGAAACTACTCAAAAGTAAAGAGCAATTGGGATGAAGGGAAGGAGAAAAGGAAGAAGGGGATAGCTGTGTGAGTATGTGTGTATACGCAGGATGGCTAACATGGTTGTACTGTTGTCTCATGTCACTTTGATGTAAGGAACAATCAATGATTAGTTGTTTAATCAATCTTGTATGTCTATTTGCATTATCCTGAGCATAAACTTTGAAGTAATCAATGTGTAATATAACAACCATTGTTAATCCCCTGCCATCTTATCTGTAATTCAGTTTTTGTATTGTTCTTGGGCTACCTTGTGTCTGTTTGCTAATGTTTTTGATCTGCCACTTAAAAAAAAAGCCTAGACTAGCTAATAGTCTGTGAAGTTTTGACACCTCAATGTAAGACAATATGGCAGCTGAGGACTTTGAGTCATGCAAATTCTGTCTAGCTAAGCAGTTGTAGTTAGCAGACAATCAGGTTACTAGTTAACTATGATCTCTTCCAAAAATGCATTGTGATTCAATTCTGGAACTTTGCCTGCATCAGCAGTTCAATTTCACTGCTTCCTATAGGCCACAAGCACCCCTCAATCACGTTGTGCACCTAACTAAGGCCAGGACACTGTTCCCTTGTGTTTTAGCCCATCACTGGGCTTTGACCACCATGATGCTCCTGGTAACTAAAATATATGTTTTGACTGTTTGGTTCTGTTTAAATTCAATCTGAATTAAAATTGTTGTTTGAATGAAGACTTATTTGTAGAATAGTTCTTCAGTGATAGTTTGTGGATCCTGCAAATTGTAGTTGATCATCTGTTGCCATGATGATAATACAACAGTTAACCAACCTGTTTCTCCAGAAGTCAGGAGTTGAGGCAAAACCATCTTCTGAAACCTTAGAACACCACTGGCACTTCTTTATTTTACTTCATGTATGGACATTTACTTTTTTTATTTTAAAGGGAGTAATAAATGAGAAAAAGGAATAATAGCAACATATCGACATCACAGACATAAATAAAACAAAGAAAGAACATTAAAAATGATACAGGGTTTCAAAGCAAAATGACAGGAATTAACAGTGGTTGTTATATTACCTATTGTTACCTTCAACTACATTGCTCAGATTACCAGATGTAAGAATGAAAGATTGTTCAAACCATTAAAGAGAATAAAAACATAATTATTAAATAAAACATCACAGATAATAGAGTTTCACTAGACAAAATGATAGAAATTAACTAATGGTTCTTCCATTGCATATTGTTGTCTTCAAATCAAGTGCTCAGATTACTAGATATAAGCATGCAAAATTCATCAAAATATGAAAAACTGTTCCTTTCAATATACCATCAGACATCAGCAGTACAGTTATCCCAGATATATATATATAGACTTCTTTTTTTCTTCTTTCCCTCATCCCAGTCATTCCTTCCTTTGAGGAATTTCTTTTTCTTTTATATCATTTATTGTACATTTTAAGCTTTACTTACTCTTTCAGATTCCTACACCAGGGAGACAATATGATGTTTACACATGAGGGTCTGATTTATTTCACTTATGTGTATGGTCTCTAGTTGCATCCATTTAGCTACAAAAGCCTTGAGTTTATCTTTTTTAATAGTTGAGTAAGACTCCATTGCATAAAAATACCACATCTTAATTGTCCATTCCTCAGTTGTTGGGCATTTGTGTTGTTTGCAAGATTTCATTGTAACAAATTGTTTTGCTATAAACGTGGGTTCACACATATCCTTGTGGTATGATGTTTTTAATTTTTCTGGGGAAATACCCAGAAGAAGAATAGCTGGGTTAAGTGGGACTTTCAATCCTAGTTTTATGAGGGTTCTCCAAACTGATTTCCACAGTGATTTCACCAGTCTACACTCCTACTAGCAGTGGAAAAGGGTTCCTTTTTCCCACAGCCTCTCCAGCATTTATTGTTGGTTGATTTCTTGATGATAGCCATTCTTTCTGGGGTGAGATGAAATGAATCTCAGTGCTGTTTGAGTTTGTATTTCTCGAATGACTAATGATGGTGAACATTTTTTCGTGTATTTATCCATGAATGTTTGTTTTTAAACCTTCCTGACTCTGGAAGATATCTAATCTCATTAAACTGTGCATGAGAAAGGCTCTCTCTTATGTAAGAAAGGACAGCATTACTTCTCTGTACAAGATGCCATTTCCTGGAAGGCATTCATCTATAGCCTCCTTTATTTCACTTTTACAAAATTTTATTCGAATCCTATTCAAATCTTGCCCCCCAGGAATGGCTTATAACTTAATAGCAAAATATACTCAAATATAGAGACATGAGAAAACAGAAACTGTCACGATTAACAGGAACTTGATAACAACACAATGAACTGATAACTATATGAAAAGGTAATCAATAATAATTATAAAAAGTCAAATTAAAACCTCAGTAAAGTTGAATTTCTTACCAGTGGAAAAATTGAGTTTAAAGATGTTGTTTTCTCACAGTGAGTGAATAGCTAAAATCCTAATCACTTTTTAAAAATTTATTTTAAAAATAAAAGAAAAGGGAGCGATATTTGTTTACAGGCTGAGGGCAGTACTGGGAGTGAGTAGCTCTGCGAGAAGGCGGCTGACATAAATTAATATTGAAATTACTCCATCAGCGCCACCGGTCCCCCATCGCACCCCCCAAGCGGAGACTGGGCTTCCTGTCGTTTTGCCATGCACTTGTTGCAGAAACAGCCAAGGCCCTGGCCCCGGAGGATGCGGAAGGAGGACGGCACCAGAGCAGCCCGACCCTGAACGCACCACCCTCA
>PVLD010031425.1:0-15748 GCA_004027595.1 Dinomys branickii | reverse complement strand
CTGTCTGACTAAATTTGCATGTCTGTATATGGGTCCATACATCTACAATTCGAAGATATCAATGGATAAAGCAACAACTACTGTTGAGACCATATCACCTTGTCTATAGATTAGTTGTGATTGTACTATTTTCTATGATGATGGGTGTCTGTTTGTCAATATGTTTTTGTACTTTTATGTTTCTAAAATAAAAAAAAAACAAAAAAAAAAAACAAAATATCTTTATTTTAATTGAAAAAAAAAAAAAAGAGCCTTTGAGACCCGAGTTCTGTTACCTGACACATGGTTATAAGTTCAGGTTCTCCAATAAGATTCTTCACACTTAATATCTGTCTTTTTAATTCAGTGTGGGAACTTGAGCAATATTTTTAATTTCTTGATACCTCTGGTTCTTCTTCTGAAAATGGATTAAGAATGATGTATTCTTCACAGACTTATAAAGATTATGTGAGATAATGAACACAGGATACGTAAAGCACTGAGTGGGACATGAATTCGCCCAGTGAAGGTTAGCTGTTGATACAGGAAACATAACTCCTAACCTGCTAGATGTCAGATGTGCAATGTTCATGTCCCCTAAAATCAAAGAATGAATTCCAAAGGACAAAGGAGGTTAATACTATGAAAGATTTACTGGGGAGTAGGAATGGAGAATAGAAATAGCTCCTGAGAGATAGGGGGTCCTGAGCGGGTTGCTGCTGAGTTCATCTCTCTGAGAATGTTTCATAGGGCAAAGTCATGAGTTGGATACAACCTGAGTTAAACTGTGATCAACCAGTAAGATTACAAGTATAGCTGCTTAGCTAATATCGATCCAGTAGGGAGGTGGCGGCACACAGCAAGGGCATATGGATGATATGCTTAACCTTGGTAAATAATCTATGGTTTTAGTTTTGTTTGTAGCCTTAGTTTTAGTAGTCTTAGTCTCAATTTTAGTCTTAGTGGATGGGAGAGGATGGTCCACCCCTAGTGAGATAAGCGTCTATTTCTGTGGGAAATCCCAAAAGGGTAGTACGAATTACAGTATGATTTCAAACCTCCACTCACTCCTTAGGGAAGTGTGTAAATCTGGCCTTTGTGGCTTTCCTTCTTGCCTCTTCAGGCGCACCCTTCCAGGCACAGTTTTGAAGTGTTTACCTTCCACTGACTGCTTTGGGAGCCCAGGCCCTTTCTGACTAGATGATTGTTAAATTTTGTCTAACTTAGCGGCCTATAACACTGTTACTAACTGCATTAATAGGATTATGTTTCTTACTCTGTGCAATAAAAATTTTGGTAAGCACACTTTCTGAGCATTCATGCTTGTATTGACCATTGTATTTTAAGTGGACAGTATTTTATAAGTGCTACCAAGAGTGAGAATATATGTTTCTCTATTTCAGAGTTAGTACATGACAATAATAATGGCATATCAATTTACTCAGAAGCATTTAAAAACTAAATTCACAGGCTTATCAAAAACCAATTTTTATCATAAAAATATAATAATATGTAAAGCAAAATTAGTACTGTAGATTAACTGTTTGGGGAAAATGTCAATTTATTTGCCCTATTCTAAAATTCTTCCATGGGTATTTTTTTACCTGAAAGTTTTAAAATTACATTTTACTCTTCAATTACAACAATTTCTAGGCCAGCAATATGTGCTGGATTTCAGAATCTTTTCAAAAATAGTTTGAGCTATACATGAGCAACATATATAGTAAGAAATCTATGTGATCCCAAGAAGAGAATAGAAAATTAATGTTTTTGGCTCAAGTTTTTAAGATTTATTTTAATTTTACTAGTGATGGTAGTAACAAGTTTCAAAATTAAAATAAAATTCTAATCAGAGTGCTCACACAATTACCTAACTGCTGCCTACAGTCCTGTCATCTGAGTAAGGTATTATCTGTATTTTACAGATCAGTTAAAACTGCTAGGTTTTCATCAGAAGGATTCCAGGAATAGTTTTACCTGTGTTTATACTTGCTCTGTCATGAGACATTCAGACATTCCATATATCTTTTATGAACCACATTTTCATCTTTTCATATGTAAAATTCTATACTACAGCTGTATTTATTGCTGGGTGTAGTACCTAATTTTTTGGAGAAATAAGAGAGTAATATGAGTCACTGTGCATCTTGAAAAAAACTGCACATATCAGCCAACAGTAGGAGGAAAAACAATCTAGACATTCACTGAAGCCTGACCTAAAAATAAATGAGAAATTCACATTGGAATACCAATGTCTAGCTGCGTATTGGAACTTTTCATTAATAATTGAGTGGTGGACTACAAAGTTAATATATTGTGAAGAAATCAGCTCTTCCAGTGGTTAGGTGGTATATTAATGAATACTTCAGCTATTTTTCTGCTTCCGGGTGTAGGTAGCAATGGGAGGACACACAGGGTGAAACCCATGAATGAGGGGATCACGTGCACAGGAAGCTGGGAAAGGCTTGAACAGTAATTGTGCTACGAGTACAGCTGTCACTTGAAAAACAGTGACATTCTTCACAGAAAACTCTTAGAATTAGTTTGCCTATAAGTGTGGGCTTTTTAACAAGGAAAACAAAACTCGTCTGACTAGCTTCTAGGAGGTCATACCCTGTCTGTCTTGCTTAATTATGCACCCTTAGTATTTAGGACATAACAATGTTAAGATCTCCTTTTTGTAGAAAATATAAAAGCTTCCAGAATAAATCTTAATTCTGAGGCCTCAGACTTCAACCATGGTGAAGAAACAGAAATTTGGAGTATTAGACTCAAAAAATTGATCTTTTAATTTTCTTTAATTTTAAAAAGATAAATAACACAAACAAAAAAAGATACAGAATTTCAAAACAAGATGATAGGAAATTAACAATGGTTGTTATATTGCATGCTGTTATCTTCAAAGTAGTTGCTCAGATTACCAGATATAGGTATGCAAGACTGATCAAACAAATAAGCATTAACTGTTCATTTTTTTTAACTGTTCATTTCAATAAAGCAACAGAAATTAGTAGTACCACTATCTTAGCTATCTTGTATATATATATATATATTTTTTTTTTTTTCCTTAAGTAAGAGATTTGATAGGGTAAAAGAAAGAAAGGAAGCAAGGAGTGCTTGTCAAAAAAGAAAGGGGAATCTAGGAAATAAGAAAAAAAGCATAGAAATATGGTCCTCTAGTCAATTAAAAATTTATCCAGACCCTGAGGACAGTAAATTACCATACAACAAAAATCACAGAATGTGATTTGTTCTATGAAACATTTTCCAATGCAACCCTTTTTTGTCATCCCATTACTATAACTCTAGTGAGGCTTCTTATGATCTCTTACCAGCATATTTCAAACAACCTTCAGTGAATGTAAGTTCCACAAAAGCAAGGATTTTTATAGATGTTGTTCACTCCAGAATCCTCAGAGCTTGCAACACTGCCCCACATGTAGCCTTCAACTGCTGTCCTATCCACTCATTAAAAAGTACTTTTGAGCACTCACCATGGTCCAACACTGAAGCAACAGATAGGCAAAACAGGGAGAAGACGTTAAGCCCTGACCTCTGAGCACAAAACTCTCATTCTAGTAGGGTTATAAATAGTAACAAGTATGAAAAAGTAGCATATTTTCAAGGAGTATATCAGTTCTCTGAGGGAAAGAGAACAAGATATAGAAACAGAATGTTATGAGAGTTAAAGGCCTCCTCTTATGACAGTGTTTTTTAGAAAAAGACTATCTGAAATAGTGGCATAGAAGAGGAGACCTGAACAAAATAATGAGCCAATTCATGGGAACTGGAGAAAGATCATTCCAAGACAAGGGAACAGTGCAAACGCTTCAGAGTGGTGACAAATCTGATGTGTCTAAAACAGTGTAAAAGGCAGGGATTGTTAAGTGCTGTGGTTGCAGGTAACAAGGAGCCAGCTCCTGTAGGCTTTGTTGAGTAAGTACGTGAACAACAGGCACATCAGTAGTTTACTGGGCATCTAAGCCCCGGATGGGACCCTGCATGAAGTTGCTGAAGTTCATTACAGGACAATGTGTTTCACACTGATTCAATCAGACTAGGAAGAACATTAAAAATAAATAAATAAATTTCAGCCTCTGTTCCTGCAAAATAGTGCCAAATAAGGAGTATGTATCTCTGGACTTCTCTCTCTTTAGAGAAAAAGAGGTGTCAAGGGCAGATAAGCCCGCAGACTGAAAGGGATCCCTGAAGAACTACGAAGTCCAGCTGACACACAGAAGAGACTGTAGAAGCAAAGCAGAAGTGAAATGTTAGAGCTAGGGAAGTCATGAACAGCCAGCCTTTTTCTCACATCTATTCCTTTAGTTGACAAAAGCTCAAAATAGCATTATGTAAGCTTGAAGTGAGAAAAGGAGCAATTTATACACGGTGTGCGTCCTAGACAATTTGTTTTTTCTTTGGACCAGTACTGAGTCCCACAACGAGATAAATGGTGGAGTGGAGATCCCAGAACTAAAGAAGGTATCATAATTTAGCTAAAAAGTTTGCCAATACTCCCTGTAAGCTGATAAGTTTATAGGAAAAGAGTACGGCCCAAGACGTGTGACCCAGAGAATATTGTGAACCAAAGCTGTGTATTCCTGTAGGAAGTAATCAGTATCCTACATTCTGTAATCACTCAAGCAAAACTTTTACTGTTGGTGGAAATCAACATGAAGGAAGAATATGGCTTTGCACTAGAGTCAGGCTTAATACATGACAAACACCATTGCACTAAGCCTCTCAGAACAGAATTTTTTGATTAAAATGATAACAAACTATTTAAAGTTTTGAAGGCTTCTTGCCACTATAAGTCCATCCTCAACAAATGAAAAAAACAACAGGAAATTCAGAAGATGTGTATTAAGCTAACACCAGTCTGGCTAATTCTAAAGTTTTATCAAACTGAATAACTGGACATTACAAATATCTCATCTCAAGCAAATTTTTCAGTCAATCCTATGCTATTTTAAAGACAACGAAGGTGCCTCTGCCGGATTCATTTGATTGAAGGGCTCAATAGACATAGAGAAAAGCAGTCTGTCTTTAAACTGCAGACAGTGAAACTCACTGTCATCATAACATCAGTACCATCAAGGTTAGCCTTACATAGTACATCAAACTGCATGAATTTGTCATGAGTTATCCAAAGGTCTAGTTGGAAAACAGGGACTGAAAATCTAGATTCTCTGTTCCATGCCTTTTAAGATTATATACATTATATCATTTACTCATACATCAAACATATATATATATATATATTTTTTTTTTATCTTGATCTGGGTCTAATTCCAGATGTCCAATACTGGATCACAGTAGTTAAATAAGTATTTGCTTAATGAATGAGGGAACAGAAATTTCCTTCCCACTGGACATGGAGGCATATGCCTATGCTCAGCAAAACTCAGCAGACTGAGGTAGGAGGATCACCACAAGTTTGAGGCCAGATTGGCTATCTAGTGAGTTCAAGGCATGCCTGAACTACATAACAAGACCCTATCTCAAAAAAAAAGAAAAAAAGAAAAAAGGAAAAAGAAAGGTAAGGGGAGAAGGAATTAAAACATTTTCTTCCACCTAGGAGTTTAAAGTCTAAGATTGATGTCTTTTATTTTTATTATAAAAGTAAATGTATACCAAATAAATACATGAAAGAATGTTCAACATAATTAGTCATTCAAAAAATGCAAATTGAAACAACATTGAGATTTCACCTCCCCCCAGTAAGATTGGCTATTGTTAAGAAATCAGCCAATAACAAATGCTGGCAAGGCTGTGGAGAAATAAGAACTGTTCTCCACTGCCGGTGGGAATGCAGACTGGTGAAACCACTGTGGAAATCGGTTTGGAGATTCCTCAGCAATCTAGGTATAGAAGTCCTGTTCAACCCAGCCATTCTCCTTGTGGGTATTTTTCCAGAAGATTTGAAAACATCGTATCACAGCGATATATGTGAATCCATGTTCACAGCAGCACAGTTTGTAATTGCTAAAATGTGGAAGCAACCCAAATGTCCATCCACTGAGGACTGGATAAAAAATTGTGGCATTTTTAAACAATAGAATATTACTCAGCTATAAAGAAAGACAAACTTGAGACTTTTACAGGTAAATAGTCGCAACCAGAGACCATACTCCTAAGTAAAATAAACAAGGCCTCTGTGTGTAGGTAACGTATTATCTCACTAGTGTAAGAACCTGAAAGAGTGAATAAAAATTAGGAGGTATGGCAGACATTGTGAAATGAAAGCAACAAGCTCACAAGGAAAGTGCAACTGGGATGAGGGAAAAGAGAAAGAAAGGGCAATTACGTATGTACGTATGTAGAGGATAGCTAACATAGTTGCACTATTGACTTCTATCACTTTACTGAAAGGAACAGTTAGTGATTAATTATTTGATGACTATTGCATGTCTCTATTTGTTTTCCTGAGAAACCACTTTGAAGATATCGATGTGTAATACAACAGCCATTATTAATTTCCTACCACTTTGTCCATAATTCTGCATTGCTTGTATTGTTCTTATGCCATTTTGTAAATGGACGTCTGTTTGTTAGTATGTTTTCCTTTTATTTTTAAAATAAATTTAAAAAATAAAAAATATATTTTGGATATTTAAAAAAAGTAAATATATAGAAGTAGGACATAGATACCAGCATAATAGCATCAGCACCATCAAAGCAATTCCTTTTGTTGTGCAGATAATAAATTATTTTTAATACAGATACTACATTTCTAAAATCAAGTTTACTGGAATTTTACTTAGCCACTTCTTAGCTTTTCTGGAAGAGAGTGGTATATAAATAATAATTTTATGTCATGACAATAAAACAGTATATTTAAAAGTCCACTTAGACAAAATTTACCAGGAAAAAAAGATATGAGAGTCTTTCACACCAGGGAGTACATTTAGTGAGCTGACACAGAGTATTCCAGTAATAAACACTGCACAACAAACCACAGAGATGAGAAGAGTTGAACCTAGGGATACCTTCAGCTTTGACAAAATGTTTGGGATTATTAGGGTCACAGAGGAAAGTCACAAAATCACCCAACATAGATTATCATGTAAAAAAATAGTGTGACGGTTTGCACTATAGTTAGAAATTAGGGAGAGACACTGAGACAATCTGGTAGTGATACCCATTATAGCAGTACTGGTTTTATTACTATTTAATTCAGCCAAATTGGGCCCATATTATCCTTCGCATGCATTTTATACACATTTTTGTATTTATACTGTATAACTCTATGTCATTAGTAGGCTTATCCTCATTTTATAAATGAAGAAAACTGAGCCTTAGCAGGTTAACTACAGTTTTCAAGATCATATACTCTGTATATGTCAGAGGATCTCAAATCCAGCATAGAGGGTCTGGAAAGGAACATAGCCCTGATGATTCCAGTAAAGTCATCTCCAGCTTTGCATGCTTAAGCACTCTGCTGCTGCCATATGAAAGTATGTTTTACCGTGACACTTTTTAACTTGAAGCATGTGTTCACACTTCATTCTATTTTGCAAACACGATTTGTGACGCGATGCAATTAATTAATTGAAGTTCATCTTAACAGTTGCTCCATTTTTGTCTTCCTAATGGCATTGTGAATGACACATTCTATTCTCATGATGAGATCTGACTCAGAAAGCTGCCTAGCTTGTCAGGAATATGTTTCTTTGTTTGCATCCATTGTTAATCCAGTCTATTTCAAAAAATAATAATGCTCCATTTTTGCTGTACACATCGGAATTCACATAAACATGAATTTTAGTTATTTAACTGCAAGATCGAACTTGGTTACAAAATATTAACATATAAATATGTGTTCAGAATTAAATAATTCCAAATTTCTTAACGTTTTATCAGAATATTCTCCAATTTTCTTTATATGCTTATGTTCACAATTCTCATAGATTTTTCTTGTTGCAACATTGTGTAAGAATGGCTATTTTCTGTACTTTAGACTTTGTCTGGCTTATAACCATTACATATATGGAAGGACATAGGTTTATTTTAAATTTATAGTCTATGATACGTATTTAAGAAAATGCAGAACAGAATGAATTGGTGCACTGGGCCAGTCAACAGGGATATAAAGTGATTTAGAAATTGTTCCTATCACCAAAGAACCTTATTATTGTCTACTGTAGCATTACCTGAAATCTGTTTCTTGATACATTCATGCACCTCTTGGAAACACTGGATCTTGAAAATCAGGTATTTTCAATAGCCATTATATAAATAGTATATTTTAAATAATATAAAGGTTTCTGTCATTAGATTGGGAAAAAACTATTATTTTGTAAATCAGAGAACTCCAGCCTTGATTTATGACAGATCTCTCCCCACGACATACTCTCTGTCTGTCTGTCTGTCTGTCTTCTCTCTCTCACTCATCTAGTTCTCTCAGACAAATTTTAACATTTTATAAGATGAGTATTCTCATAAAGCAAATGTTGGAAATGCTTATGTAGGCCTTTGAAAAGGAAAAGAAAAATAAGATTAACTGATCTAATTCCTTCCTCCCTTGGCATCAAATCTGTGAAAAACTTAGCCAACACCTGCATCTTTCTTAGAGGACTGCTGGGAAATGGTAGGGAGTATCTGTTATTTATGCAAATATATTATTATTGAGTAATTATGTTTTTATGCTTTTTAAAATAATATGTATATTAAAGTGTCAGTTTAATGTAGTTCATTTTATTGTCAAAATTAAAACAGTTATAAACATTTTATACATGTACCACATGTTGCTAGCATTAACAAGACAAAAATAATGAATCATATTTTTGAAAATCTGTAATTCCCAGAAGAAATTACTGTTCAGCTTTAACTTTTTGGTATTATTCTTCTATATAACAAAGTTATTATCAGATTGTTATTAGATAACTGACTTCCAAGTTAGTTGTATAGTTGCAGTTTATCTATAGCAAATAGGTAATATGCAGACTTTATAGCATGATAATGTAAAGACTTTGAGTGTTGTCCTTAGGCACAAGACTAAAGCAGTGACCTTCAGGCTCATCTCAGTTAGACAATCTATAGCTGGCTAGTCTTCATGGGATCAGTCAGTCTTTTTTACTACTTTGAGATTGTAGTCTTACATCCTTCAGCAAGAAGAAGGGTGTTTGTACTGCTGTAAACAAACAGTCAGGAGTCTTTTTCATTGCCAATCGGTACAATTTACAACTTCAAATGAAATTCTCTAATCAAAAAGTACAATAATATTTTTTGGGTTACCAATTTATCAATAGAAATTATTAATAAGAGTTGACTTTTGTATAAATCAGCCATCCCTAAGAGGAACATAATCTCTAGTTTTAAAACTTCAGCATGGGCTGGGGATATAGCTCAGTGGAATAAGTGCTTGCCTAGCAAGTGCAGGGTCCTGAGTTCGATCCCCAGTACCGCAAAAAAGTTAAAAACTTCAGCAGGATCACAACTTAGTACATTTTCAGAGGTATTTGTTAGATTAGCACTTGAAGACATGTTATACTTTTTTCATATTGTTTATAATTTTGTAGATCAATAATACATTAACATGAAATAGCAGTTCTAATCATACTAGCAAGCATGCTATCAAGGTAAGTTTAAGTTATTTTTAGCTATGAAAATTAGTAAAATTTTATGATTTATTTATCTATCTTTCATGGGAAAGTATTAAGAATGCCTTAGATTTTCCATGCTACTCAATATTTCTAATATTGAGTAGACATAATCACTTGCAAGTCACATGATCACTTGCAAGCGATTTATAAGGAAAGGAAACATTGCAGAGACATATATTTGTCTTCTTGTATCCATTTATTCATTTATTCTTTCTATCAGTACATAATGAGTAGTCAATTCAGGGTATAATGAGTACTCAGTAAGATACTGACAAACAGAATGCAGCAAATCATCAAGAAGCTTACACACTGTGACCGAGTAGGATTCATCCCAGGGATGCAAGGATGGTTCAATATATGCAAATCAATAAATGTAATATACCATATTAACAGAGCCAAGACTGATTAAGAGAGACAAAAATCACTATATCCTTGCAAAAGGAACAAACCAAGAGGAAAAGATAACAGTTATATATATATATATATATATATATATATATATATACACACACACACACATATATATATCAGATATCTCTTCATCCAATTATATAAAACAAATATTAACAGACATGAAAAGTAAAATAAGCACCAATACAAAATTGTATTGGGTGATCTCAATACCCTACTCTCACCAAAGAAAGATCATCTAGACAAAAGGATCAAAAATGAAACATTAGCACTGAACCAAACTTTTGAGGAAATGGACTTAGTAGATTCTACAAAGTGTTCTACACCATAACATCAGAATAAACATTCTTCTCAGCTTCACATGGAATATCTTCCAAAGTAGCTTATAGAACATGCTTAAGGAAATGCAAAGAATCAAAAGGACCCCATGCATATTATCAGACTATACTGCAATGAAATTAGAAATCAGTGGCAAAAGAAACCACGAGAACTTCATAAACACATGGAAATTAAACAACACCCTCCAGAACAACCAATGAGTCACAAATAAAATTCAAGAAGAAATGAAGAAGTATCTACAATGAAATAATAATGACAATGCAACATACTAGAACTTACGGGACATAATAAAAGCAGTCCTAAGAGGGCAATTTATAGCAGTGAATACTCATATTAGGAAAACACAGCAAGCACAAATAAACAACTTAGTAGTGAACCTCAAATTTCTAGAGAAAGAAAAGCAGGCCAACCCCCAATCTTGTACAAGTGAGGAAATTATAAAGATTAGAGTATTGGAGACTAAGAACACAATACAAAGAATGAATGAATCAAAGATTTGGTTCTTTGAAAGATTAAGTAAAATTGACAAAGCCTTAGTCAACCTTATCAAAAAAAAGAAAGAAGACTCAAATACACACAATTAGAAATGAAAAGGGTGCAATCACAATCAACTCTGCAGAAATCCAGAAGACCTATCCCTGCTTTGAGAACTTATATTCTATTAAGTTGGAAAATGCACTAGAAATGGACAGATTCCTAGATTCATGTGAATTTTCAAAGTTGAATCAAAAAGATATAAAAATTTTAAATAAACCGATATTAATCAAAGATGTAATGAAAAATCTATCAACAAAGAAAATCTCAGGCTCTCACAGATTCACTACTGAATTCTACAAGAAATTTACAAAAGGTATAATACTACTACTTCTTAAAACTCTTTAATGAAATTAAAGGGGAAGCAATATTCCCAAATTCATTTCTGAAGCAAGCATTACTGTGATATGAAAACCAGGGAAAAACCAAACAAGCCAATCTCCCTAATGAACATAGATGCAAAAATCATCAATAAAACACTGCCAAACAGAATACAGCAAATCAAGAAGCTTATACACCAGGACCAAGTGGGATTCATCCCAGGGATGCAGGAATGTTTCAACATGTGTAAATCAATAAATGTAATACACTTTATTAACAGAACCAAGGACAAAAATCATATGACCATCTCAATAGATGCAGAAAAAACTTTTCACAAAGTCCCACACTAATTAATTATAAAAATCCTATAGCAAATCAGAATAGGTTGTCTTTATCTCAATCTGATAAAACCATCTATGACAAACCAATAGCCAACCTCATACTAAATGAGCAAAAACCGATAGTGTACACTCTAAAATCAAGAACAGGACAAGGATGTCCACTGTCTCCACTCTTATTTAACATAGTTCTGGAAACTTCAGCCAGAGCAATTAGACAAGAGAAAGAAATAACAATAGGAAAGGAATAATTTAAATTATCATTATTCATTAATGACATGATGCTCTACATAGAAGACCCTAAAAATTCTGCCAAAAGACTGCTAGATTTAATGACCAAATTCAGTAGCATAACTGGATATAGAGTCAACACTCAAAAATCAGTAGCCTTCCTGTACATTAACAATAATCTCACTGGGAGAGAAATTAGGGAAACAACACCTTTCATAATAACATCCAAAAATTGAAATACTTAGGAATCTATCTAATGAAGGAAGTAAAAGACCTCTATATTGAGAAACTACAGTACAATGAAAGAGGAGATTAAAGTGGGTATCAGAAAATGGAACAATTTCACTTGTTCTTTGGTAAGTAAAACCAATGTAGTTAAAATGGCCATACTTCTGAAACTGTTGTACAGATTTAATGTAATTCTGATTAAAATTCCAATGGCATATCTCATAGAATTACAGAAAACAATCCTAAAATTCATTTAGAATCAGAAGAGACCTAGAGTAGCAAAGGCAATTCTCAGTAACAAAGGCAAAGTGGGGAATATCAATCCCTGACTTGAAATTATACTATAAAGCTATGATGATAAAAAAAAAGGCATGATAATTCCCCCCCCCGACAAAAAAAAGACCCAAGGATCAATGGAACAGATGAGAAAGTGCAGAAGGAACTCCAGAATACTCAGCCACCTTACCTTTGACAAAGGTACCAAGCACATTCCCTAGAAGAAAGATAACCTCATTAATAAATGATGCTGGAAAACTGGCCTTGTACATGCTGAAGACTAAAATTGGACACATATTTTTCGCCAACACTAAAGTGAAAAAGGATCAAAGATCTAAATAGCAGAGCAGAAACATTAAATTTGTTGGAAGATAGAATTGGTAAAACTCTTCCTGAATTGCGTAGGCAAAGACTTTATGAATAAAACCCTGATCACACAGGAGTTATCACAAAGAATGAACAGATGCTATTTCACCTCATTAGAAAGCTTTTGTGTGGCAAAAGAAATCAAACACAGAGTTGAAAGACAACCCACAGAGTGGGAAAAAATTTTAGCCAACTGTTCCTCAGACAAAGGATTTCTGTTTCTACGTTCTAGATTAAAGAACTGAAAAAAATCAGACCCCCAAATTCAGAGACCAAATTTAAAAGATGGGCATCTGAGATGAGTACACACTTCTCAGATGGAGAAGTACAAATGGTAAATAAATATATGAAACAATGTTCAACATCACTAGTCATTTGAGAGATGCAAATCAGGACAACTCTGAGATCCCACTTCACTCAGAAAGAATGTCTAATATCAAGAAATCAATGACAAATTTTGTCAGGGATGTGGGGAAAAAGGAACCTTTCTTCACTGTTGGTGGGAATGTAGACTGTTGCATCCACTGTGGAAATCAGTGTAGAGATTTCTTGAAAAACTAGAACTTGAGGTTCCAGTCATTCCTCTCTTGGGTATCTTCCCAAAAGATTTAAACTCATAAAACAGTGATTTATGCATGCCTAAATTTACAGCAGCACAGCTCGTGATAGGCAAATCTTGGAAACAACCCAAGTGCCCATCAACTGGATAAAGAAGATGAGTTTTTTTTAATATACAATGGAGTACTACTCTTCCATAAAAAAGGGTATGCCGGAGACATTTCTAGGAAAATGCACGCACCTTGCATCCATACTCTTAAGTGGAATAAATCAGACACACACTGTTTCTCTGGTGTGAGGAACCAAATGTTTTAATAAGGACAAATATATATAACCAGTATTGTGAAATATGAGGAAAATGTTCAAGTGGGGAAGGGAAGAAGGGAGAGGGAGGGAAAAGGAAAAAGTAAAACAAACTGAGAAGGAAAACATGGAAGCAAGGCTCCACACATGAGGCAGGGGGAAAGGGAGGAGGAAATGGTAGACGGAGAGGAAAAACCCGTTACACCATGTACAGGTACAAATACTCTATGATGAATATGATCGCTATGTGTATCTAAAATGTACCAATAAAATCTAACTTCAAAAACATACTCCCTCCTTTGAACAGCTTTGTCTTTCCATTTTTGCTACAATCTGAAGCAGTTCTGGAATCCTGTTTCATAGATGTCTTTTGTTGCACTGTCCTAAAACAACCTGATATTTTGAAATAACTAAAAATATTTACTTTTCATACTCATTTTGACTTTGGGGAAGAGCCAGACGTCATCACATCGTGCCAGATGAAGTGAATCAAGGGGATGAGCGTTATTGAGGTTTTGGTCTGTATGTCACTCCCAAAGCCTCATGCAGTTTGATTTAATTAAATTTATTGGTACATTTTAGATATACATAATAATCATATTCATCGCAGGGAACTTGCACCTGTACATGACATACTTTCATTTCTCTTTTTTCCTAATCCCCTCTCCTCCTGTCAACCCCTCTTCCTCT
This sequence comes from Dinomys branickii, assembly GCA_004027595.1. Taxonomy (NCBI): domain Eukaryota; kingdom Metazoa; phylum Chordata; class Mammalia; order Rodentia; family Dinomyidae; genus Dinomys; species Dinomys branickii. The sequence goes on along the minus strand of PVLD010031425.1, from coordinate 1,569 downwards.
CCAGATTTATAAAGCTTTGTTTCCACTTTATCCTCTTTAAAAATTTTTTCCTTTTCCCCTTTTCCCACCCTAGTTCCTCTTTCCTTTTGAAAATTTCTTCCCATGTCACAGTGTCCATTCTTAATTTTGGCCCTTATTTACTCTTTCAGTTTCTCATGCTAGGAGACAATGTGATGTTTACATATGTGAATCTTATTTCACTTAGGAGGACTGTCTCAAATTGCATTCATTTACCTATAAATATAAATGTCTTAAATTCATCCTTCTTAACGGAAGAGTAGTACTCCATTGCATAAGAATATCCATATAGTTTTAAGTGGTGCTTTGTCAGAGGTGGCTCAATCTGGAGTGTGTGACTGATTTCTGGTACAATACTGGATTAAGCTGGGTGATTGCTGGATCAGTCCACTGATCGGACTGGCACTGCTCTAATCCTAGTAGCCTGGATGCAATATAAGGTACAGAAAGACTTGTCCCCCATTTCCATTGCTTGCCTTTGTGGTCTTCTGCCACGTATGTACAATTTCTGCTCTGGGGTTTCCCAGTGCCAACCCACCTTGCCTTGAACCCAGCCAATTATGGACTGAAACCTTTACAAACTGCAAGCTAAGTAAACTTTTCCCTCTTTAACTTTGGGTGCTGGGTATTTTCCCAGTAATGAGAAAAGCGACCAAGACAAGGACACTTGTTTTATAAGCCTGCCCTTCCTTTGGAAAGCCCTTGACAGCAGCTTTCAGTGCTTTTTATGACACCTCATGCAGACTTTCTGAAAGAGGACTTCCAGAACCGCTCCAGAAAATGGCCAGAATGATAGGATGAGTGTATTTTCGGTTAGAGTAAGTATTCTGAGTGCAATAAATGGCAATGTATCTTTTACTGTAATAATTTTTTTAAAATTTAAACGTTTCACTTTCACTGAGTCAGAAATAGCAGATGGAGTGAACTGTGGAATACTCAGTCCTGAATTAGTGCTTGATCTCATTTAGTAAGAATTTTGTCTTAATAAACTGCTACTTGATAAATGATGTGTAATAACAGCATTATAAACGTCTGATCCTTAAAGAAAAAGAGATGTCATAGAAAAAGTATTCTAGCTGCCAATCCTTTAAAAACAAAATTTACCTCCTCTTAAAATGATTTTCCAAAGGAATTCTTACATCCACAGTTGTCTTACAGAGTTCAAAATCTTACACATGAACACTCCAGGTGGGAACCTAAATGCGGCATATTCACACCCGTAGGAAGTGACTCTAGGAGTAACTGCACAGGATTCTGCTTGGCCACGGTTTCCTGTAAGCAAGGGCGAAGTCCTGGAGAATTCTTACTCAGTAGGAGACATTTTGATAGAGCATGATCAAATTCGATATTTTAGCAATAAGAAGTACATTTTATCTAACGCAAAATAGAGGTAAAGTTTTTTGGCTTAAGCATCAGAGGAGAGAAGAAAAAAGAAACATTGGTGAAGAAGTTGCATGGAGAAAAGTTGAAATCAAACATGGTATTGTGAGCATAGATGTTTGGAGGGGGAAATGAGGGATAGGACCAGTTAGTATAACGGGAGCTCTGAGG
>PVLD010031424.1:0-15750 GCA_004027595.1 Dinomys branickii | reverse complement strand
AAAAATTAGTTATTTATTATTAGTGCAAGTTGAGAATTAAAACAGATTTAAAATTTCTTCCTTCAATTTAATGTTACAGACCATTGTATTGATACAAGTTGCATGAACCATTAAAGGTCATTAAGAGTTTATTACATAACAGAGTTCTGGCTAATTTCTTAGCTTAATTGTAGAAATGAACAGTAAACACATTCCCTGCCATTTCTTTTTATCTGGAACAGTTGTAATTTTAATAAAATTTATATTCCACCCCTTTATTGATCTACTGCATATAGCTTCCATTCAGATAAAAACATTTTATATAAGTTATATGTTGAGTCAGTCATAAATTAGTTCTTGTACCTATGTCAGTGAATTTTGAATTCCTGTTGGAATTCCAAGCAAGTAAATAAGTTGAAGCATACTGGCCAGAAAGTGAGAAAAAAAATCAGGACTAAAATTCAGTTCTTACACTTTAAAATCTCTTACATCCTTCCCTTCACTTGAGAAGTCAGCTGCTTTTAGCATGATGCTGACCACTTGATATAACAGCCTATACTATTTTTAGTACAAAGTAATGTACAACTGCTTTTTAGCTTTACAAAGCGTGCTTTGCAAGGCAATCTACTCTGCAAAGTGAATTCTTACAAACATTGCTTATCTGTTGCCTGCTCTGTTCAGTTACAGATACTTTTAAAGGCTGCAAGTGCTAAACTCAATAAAAACAAAAGCATATTTTGTAATATTTAATATTACCTGAACTTGGAATAGCAGGAAAAGTTTTTTTGGGGGGATTACCTCTTGTATACTGAATTTTTTGCTACCCAGTTTGAACATAATTACATTTTCTTTTTTTTTTCCCTGAATGTATCATCTACTCTTCTATCACAGGGTTTCTATCTCTATTTTGAATACTGGCTATGTGTGGGCATAGGCAATTGTTTTCCTGTACTGTAAGTACTTTAAGGAAAAAATATTATGATATATACTGTGTTGTAGCCATAGAGATTACTAAATTGGTTGTCTTGCTTACTTTTTTCTCATTGCTGAGACAAAATACCCAACACCCAAAATGAAGGAAGGAAAGGTTTACTTAGCTTACAGTTCATGGAGGTCTCAGTCCATACTTTGCTGATTCTGAGGCAGAGTGGCACATGGAAGAGGGCAACAGTTCATGGCAGCAGAGCACAGCAAAACAACCATCAAAAGGGAGGAATGGCTGCAAGCAGCCTCTCTCCTTCCCTTACATTGTAAACAGCCTACCCCCACCCAGGGGGTGTGTAGCTCTCACACAGTGTCCATGCCCTCCTCTTCCACAGGCTCAGGATGTGTACAAAGTAAGCACCCTGGCTTCCAGCTCAATCACTCAGTTAAACCTCCAGATTCCCCGAGTTGACACAATGTATCAACCATAACATTGCACCCCTTGTCAACTTGGCAACCAGACACATTTCTTTAAGCCAGTTTCCAGATACAAAGCCATTATATTACATTAGAATCATAACATTGGTCCTAAAGCTTCTTTCATGCATATTAGCCTAGAGGGTTTCTCTCTACGTAGTGAAGTGAAACCTAGCTTGATGTGAACAGAATAGAACCTACTCTCCTAACAGCTACCTGAGTTATAGACCATCATAAGCCATCAACCATAAAACTCATAGTCAAATAAGACAGGAATAAGCGATAACTAATAGGGCTGTTACTGTGATGTGTGTGTGTGTGTATGTTACATCATTTTCTCAGGACTTAGGGCTGGAGGGAATTATACGTAGTGGGTCAGATAGTTCTCAGCCATTTTCACTCATACTGCTACGTAATTCTAGAAACAAAATTAAAGCCAATTAAGGTCTGTAAAACTCAATTTGTTGTAATGTCTTTTAACAGGCTTAACAAAGTGACTGACTCAGCATGGATAGTCGTTAACACTGTGACTGTGGAAGAAACGTGTTGGTTTGTATTATATTGGGTAAGTTCTGCAATTGGTTTTTTTAACTCTAAGACACATATTTCCAACAGACAATACGTTTTCAGCCTTAAATATTGCAGTAATTTTCTTTCCAGGTAAATTCTTGTGTAGTAGTAGAAGAAAAGGTTATGAAAAATTTATATATCCCACTCTCCCTCCCTCCTTTCCTACCGCCCCCTTTCTCCCTTCTTCCTTCCTTTTCCTTTTCATTCCTTTCTTTTTGATATAAGGTCTAAGTTGCCCAGGCTGGTCTTGAGCTCATGGACCCAAGCAGTCCTCTGGCTTCAGCATCCTGAGTGCTCGGACTGTAGTCAGATGCCATGTAGGAACAAATCAGTTATAATTCCATTTTCTTGTATGTTTATCACAAAGACTTAAGGGAATTAAGGTCAAATAACCAGGGCACATTCCAATGAACTTTCATTTTTTTTTTCTATTTTGCCTGAGACATTTTTTTAATTCCTACTCACATTGTCCCTTTCCTTATCAGCACTCATTTGCTAAAATGCTCCAATCTCCAGGTGCTGTGTTACACATTTGTAATCCCAGATGCTCATTAAGCTGAGTTGGAAGGATTGCTTTTGTGCTCCACGCCAGGTGGTGGGGGACACTGAAGCTAGCCTGGGCAACATAACAAGATCCTTTCTTTAAAACAAAATCACCAACACTATGATCAAATATTATTATTAAATTTAATGCCACTCTTTGTTCTAGAGCAACCACTTTAGATTCACATGCATAACCTAGCATGGGAGGAGATAGTATAGTGGAAATTTATATGTGAGTATAATAGAATACTTTAGATGTGGGGTTTTTAGGGGTAGTAGTGAGGGAAGAGTACCTCAAAGACACAGTGCTATCTGTAGAATGTCATAGACTATTCCTCTACTAAGTTCTATCATAGAGTCAAAATAAGTTTATTTTCTTAAAATACTACTTTGTACACATAGTGCACATTAAAAATTGTTGAAGGAGTTTTTTGTTCTTAAAGTTTTATTATTAATTTTCTTGTCACTTTTTAAATTTTTTCAACTATTTTTTATTTCACTATTTTTTTGCGACAGGGTCCACTATCTAGTTCAGGGGCGGGGCTAGAAGTCACTGTGTAGTACAGACTAACATTGAGCTCTTGATGATCCTCCTTTCTCAGCCTCCTAAGTGATGGATTGTTGTACATTTTGATCTGATGACTTAACTTAGTGTGATTACCTGTTCCCTGATGAATAGTTACCTAAGTTTATTCCTTGTAAGATTCTTTTTAATTTTTTAATAATGTTTATGTAAGAATATCTACAACAGTTTTTTAATTCAATATTTATTTAGCCCTGGAGGGCGATTTTATTTATACACATAACACATAAGTATGCATGCGTTTGAGTGAGTTCATGAATGTGCACACACACACACATATATATATATATTAATGAGAATAATATTTTGGAAGAATTTCTTAGTGTATCTTTTTTATTTTATTTCTCCTTGCCTTCTCTTATTTTTTTACTCTTATTATATTTTACCCCCAAAACGATCCATATTAACAACTTTGAGTAATTTATTTTCCTCCATGCTAATCTTAGAAGTTATTACATAGCATATACTGCTATATGAACTATGTTTCATTGCTTAATATGGAATCACATTTTACAAAGTTTTAATTTACATCTTCATTTCTCACTCATCATTCACCTTATACAGCACATTTCATGACAGTTCAACTCAAATTCATTATTTTAAATACTTTAATTCCTGCACATAGCGTCTGATATTCATATATCACAGTTCCTCAATTCATGTTATGGAGTTTGTTTTCAACATAACAAATATTTTCCTAGTGACAGGCTTTTAATTTCTATGTAAGATATATACAGGAGTACCAAAGACAATGTACATTTTAACTTCCAATAGGATGCTATGGGTTGAATTATATATCCTAAATATGTTGAAGTTATAATATATGGAGCTTGTGACTTTTGTGTTATTTGAAAATACAATCCTTTTGGATAGGATTAAGATGAGGTCCTAGTGGGTTAGGAAGGGGCCTGATCAATTGCCTTGTGTCTCTATTTAGCTTTTTTTTTTTTTTTTTTCCGGTACCAGGGATCGAACTCAGGACCTTATGCTTGCCAGGCAAGCGCTTATGCCACTGAGCTATACCCCCAGCCCCTACCTTGTGTCTCTATATAAAGAGGGCCATTGAGACAGATACACTCAATGGAAGAGTGTATTGGGGAGAATATATATAATGGGAAGAACTTCATGTAAGGGTGCAGGTAGAAATTGTAGTAACGTATCTATAAGCTAAGGAGCACCAACAATTTCCAGAAACCATGAGAATCAAGAAAAAGGCAAAGAAGGCTTACCCTTTAGGGCCTTTTGAGGGACCATACCCATGTGTACACTTTGAATGCAGATTCATGGCTTTGAGAAATATGAGAGAATACATTTCTGTTCTTATAAACCAATTTTGTAGCACTCTTTCAGAGAAACCATAGGAAACTAAGAGATAGATGTTGCTAGATTAGTATCAACAAAGTTGAGTGTGCAGGTCTTATTTTTGGGGTTATAATGGCAATGGTCTCAATGACTGCCATCTAGATTATAATTGGTTTTGGTTTATCCTAACAAGCCTACCTTAAAAGTTTATTTTTATTTATTTATTTATTTTTTGATATGGCACTTGCATGAAGACTGAATCCTATCAAATGATTTTTTAACACTTATTAATGTAACCACAAAGCTGTTTTTGTTTGACTTGAGAGATCAGGTTATGTTCATATCTTTTATGGTAATGAACCCATTTTCCACTCTCCGAATAAACACTACTTGTAATAATGTTATATTCTTCTGATTTTATTCTTCTACTACTGTATTTTGAATGCTTTGTGTATAGACATTACTGATATTGGGTTGGTTATTCTGTGTACTGTTGCTATCGATTTTGGCATTGCATCTTGTTAGCTTCCTAAAATACATTGGAGAACTTTTCCTTTTTTTGTATTCACCAGAAATACTTCAGATTACACTGAAATTAACCCTTTCCCTTTAAACTTCTCTGGTTCTTATGTTTTTTAAAGTAACACATTCACTTTTAAAAACATCTTTACTAATCCAGAAAATATTCTACAGCAACCATTTCAAATCCACTACTAAATTTTAACTCAAATTGAAATTTTAGTTGGCAGGAAACTTGAAACATCAGTGATGATTTGCTATTAAGAATGTTTATCATAGCAATCATGTTCAATTCCTTTCCAAATCAGGGACTTCTCTGTCTTGTTACATAAGTTCATCAAACTTTAATTGAGAGCAGTACAGGGCCAACTTTCCCTTCACAAGTACAAAGGGGACTAAAGGCTTGAAAGGGGACTAAAGGCTTGAATTGAGCCCTGGACTCATAAGTTAGTAGCCATTCAGCATCCCTCTGGTAATCTTTGGAGGTCATTGGAGGTAATGGCAGTGTTTGCTTCCCAGGATGGCTGTGAGAATTAAATGAGTTAGTAGACATATAGGGAGAGTTCTGTGGGGCCCTTTCGGATCACTGTAGAAACAAAACACTCATCTCACAGCTGCTGGGAGTGGACTGGAGGACTAGCAATGGAGTCTCCATATCATACTGTCCTGGGCTGAAGGTAATTGCTTCAACAAGGTTATTCCTCATCTCAGGAGCCGAATGAGATTGTAAGTTGTTTAATTCTACATTGTCTTCTTGGTTAAATTCAGGACAACTCTGAGGGGCCAACAACTAGTCAGTTTGACGGAGACCACTATGAAGCGGCTCTGAGCAGGATTTAGTATTAACCAATTGGCTTTTCATATTTACTTGAGAGTTCTCCAAGTCTTAGGCACCTTGTCTACAGATGGGAAGCTGATTCATAGTAAATGAACCTCTGTGAGTCACTGGTCACTACTGAGGCCTGTACTGTCCTGTGGCACTGTGATTCCTGAAGGAAAGGTGACCACAGCCCAGGATGCCTGGCACCCATCCCTATTAACTTCTAAGAAACTATGGCCACAGGCATCTCAGCCCTGCTGTGAAGGCCTTCCTGGAGATAACATAGCTCTCCTAAATTAATATAGTATTATTAGAGGAGTCCTTGAAAGGATTCCCAAGTCCTGCCCAGACTCCTTCCCAGATTCCTACATTTCCTTCAGTATTCCCCCTCCCTTATTTGTAAACCTAATAAATATGGGTGACCCAGAAAAGTCTTTGGCTAATTCAGAAAATATAGAAGCTGGAAAAGAATTAGTCCCTCATGGAAGCCCTGAAATCATATTCCATTGTCTCATTTTTTATTTACGCCTTTGTCCATCCACTCCCTAGGGAGATTACGGGCCTGATCAGTCTGCAATACTTAGGGTTATTATTATTTAACCTGGTTTTTCATAAAGTTCACCCTGTGTGACATTTTAGTGTCAGTTTGAGCAAGAAATATGTAGCAGATTGGTTTAGCACGGTTTTGGGTGTGTGAATGTTTAATTTACGAGAGATAGAAGACCCACTCTGGGTGTGGGCGGCATGAAGCAATCAGCTTGTAGACGGGATAGAATGAGAAGGAAAATAATAGTGAAGTCTCGTTTCTGTTACTTTGGAGGATCTCAGTCTTCCCTACCACAGTTGGGAATTTATCTCCAGGCTTCTAATATAGATGTTACTTTCAGTCTTCCAGTGCAGAAGGTGGGCTTCCTAATAGGGACTCACACGAGACTCTGTAGTGCCTTTAACTTTTGACTGGAGACTCCAGATCTCTAGCACTCAGCCATCCCTTTTGAATGTTTCCACACATGACTCTTCTGGTGACCACTGTAAGCTTACATCATAAATATCACACCACACACACACACCCCTTCTTCTCTAGTGAGCCCCAGCTGCTACTCCATGGCATGGACTGAACCCTCTGCTGTAACTGCTGTGCCCAGCTTCTAGTGTTGCTCGGACTTCCTTTCCCCATTCTCTTAAAGGTGTTGTTAAAACATGAGAATCTCTGATAAGATTACTGCCTGTCACTTGTCTCAGACTCTGCAACCAGAGGAGCATAACTTAAGACAATACTTACAGCAGAATTTGGTAAACATTTAATCAGTGCTAACCTTTATTACACCCTATTGACATAATCATCATAGATCTTAGATAATACTGAGTTTTTCCTGCTAATCTCAGATAGTACCCCAATGATCCAGTTAGTTCATTTTCTCGTGACTGAACTCTCATGTTCTTTATACTTGTATTTGTGTTCTAACTCTAAATAGAATGCTGTTGTATGAAGGATTAAATCTCCTAAACCTGGAAAATTGTCTGTCTGAACAGAATAATGTTACTTTTGTGTAACATCATTTATTGCACCAAAAAGCAATAAAATGTTTTGTAATTTAAAAGTTAAAGGAGAAAAAGAAAATGGACTTAAAATGTTGGGGAAATATTGATTGTTTTCTAGAGCTTGGAGTTTTAGTCATGAACCTCCTCAATCTAGACTACATTGAAATCTGTGTGTGGGTGTGTGTGATGTGACTCTACATGGGTAAGTTCAGACAACTTGAAATATATAATCAGATATATTTCATTCAATACATGTACATCAAGGAAGTGTAACAGTCAATTAAGTGACTACTGTCATTAATTGAAGATAGATGACAGTACCTAAATTTTGCATAAGGGAATTGTATATTTTTATTAATATGAGATTTTCTCTAAATTGCCTACAAAGCAGATTTAACATTCATCCTAAATGCTCTCAACAGTAATTTATAGAAATATCAGAGAAGTTTCACAAGTTAACAGAGTGACATCAATGTTTTAAAAATTTTTATTATGATATTATTTAATTTTTGAACTTAAATCCATCAAAGTAAAGTTCTGTGGTCAAGTTATTCTTTGGGCAGTATCCAGTTGTTCTTTATGCAATATGCTACCTGTAATGAAAGTATATTTAAAATTCACATGAAAGCATTTTTAAAACACTTCTTGTGATGGTTGATACACTGTGTCAACTTGAGAAGTTTAGAAGTTTAAGTAAATGACTCAGCAGAAGGTCAGGGTCCTTATTTTGTAAGCATCCTCATCCTGTGCAAAAGGAGGGCACAGAGATGCTGTGAGGGCTACCTCTGCCCTAGGAGGTAGTAGCCTGCCTGCAATATAAGCCAGGGAAAGAAACTTGCTCTTCCCAGCACCACCTTTTGCTCTTGTTGCTTTGCTGTCTTCTGCTGCCTTGAAGAGTTGCACCTGTTCCATGCCACAGTTTTGGAGCCAGTTGATTATGGACTGAAACTTCCAAAGACTATGAGCTAAATAAACCTCTCCCTCCTTAATTTTGAGCATTGGCTTGGGTATTTTGTCTCAGCAATGAAAGAAAAGTAACCAAGACACTTCTGAAAGCTCATTATTAAAGTTTTGCTATTTCTCATACTTATGATGAAATTTAATGTTTTCATTATGCCACCAATCAATCCTTATTAACTACCCTTTCAAGAATCTCTAGGATGCTCAACAATGTTAAAGAATAAGAAAAACTGATGGAACAAAGTAGTTATAAACTGACTCAAGGAAATATTACATTTGCCCTTTGTTGTAAACATTTTAAAGGAAAAAATTCAGTCATTACCCTTAATTATATAAAATAAATTGTGGACAATGAACCAAGTCCAGAACAGAGATGAGATGCTCAGGATAAGCATACTGCTGAAAGAGCTGACTTTCATTATTTTTCTATAGTCAGTTTAATAAAATATGCTGACTTTAACAACATTTCAATTATAATTCAGTACAGAAAAGATTCCTGGCAGATCGCACAAGCCATACAAATTTCAAAGTAAGACAAACTGATAAGGATTATGTTTGCCTTTGAGGAAAATTTAAATTTGTTAGAAGGAAAAAGAAATGAATGAATTATTTCAGAACATTCTAGTTATCTCCAAGTAACAATTTAATTTCTTAAGTGGTGTATATGAGCCTTGGTAACAAAACAGAGCTGTTTATCTTGATTGACTGACTGGTTACAATTTGAAATTTGATGGCTACACTCATGATCCAGTTTGGGCACCTTTAAATAAAAATTAAGGGAATTAATGGGAATTAAAATGACAACCTGGGAATAAAATGTAGTGATTTTAGGGATTGATTGGTAAGTAAAATTAATTGCAAGACTAGGAAGTTCTTTTAAAATGTATTATAACATGTGGCAAATATTCAGAACATCAAATGTGGTGTCCTCCATGTGCCCTGTCTGTTTCTTGAACCCAGAGATATAAATCTATTGAAATAAAACCTGAAGAGGAGTCATAATATGGGATGACATGATTTAAATTATTGCTAAGCTCAATCCAAAATTAGCCTTCAGACTTTTTTCCAGGTATATATCCTCCTGTAGGACTTGTGTTTAGTTCTTTATTGTTTTAATTTTAACAGAATATTTTAAATGAAATTAACTGATATACTAAGACTTGAAAATTGTACATATTTATGAGTTACTATGCAATATTTTCATACATATATAAATTTTATAATACTTAAATCAAGATAAACATATCTATCTCCTCAAATATTATTCTTTTTGATTAAAACATTCAAAATACTTTCTTTGAGTTTTTGGAAATGTACAGTTTATTATCATTATCTATAGTCAACCTACTGTGACATATATTAACTTCTTGCCTAAATATGCTAATACCCACTGTTCACTCCCTTCCAGTCTTTGGTTCCTTCTACCTTCTGCACTTTCTGGTAAATGTTATTCTACTCTGTCTTGGTTACTTTTCTCTTGTTGCTGAGACAAAATACCCAACACCCAAAATGAAGAAAAGAAAGGTTTATTTAGCGTACAGTTTGTGGAGGTTTCAGTCCAAACTTGGCTGCTTCAGAGGCAGAGTGGCACATGGCAGCAGAGCACAGCTAAAACCACACGAGCAAAAGGGAGGAATGGCTGCAAGCAGCCTCTTCTCTTCCCTTACATTGTAAACAGCCTACCCCCACCCAGGGGGCGTGTAGCTCTCACAAAATCTCCATGCCTTCCTCTTCCACAGGCTCAGGATGTATACAAAGTAAGCACCCTGGCTTCCTGCTGAATCACTCAGCCAAACCTCTAGACTCCCCAAGTTGACACAATGTATTAACCATAACATACTCTTAATTTATAATAGGTCAACTTTTTATGTTCTAAACGTTAGTGAGATCATATGGTACTTGCCTTTTCTGTTCCTAGTTTATTTCATTTAACCTGGTAACACCCAATTCCATTTCCAATCATGTTGTCCCAAATGATGAGTTTTCTGACTGAATAGTATTCTGTTTATGTACAACGTTTTCTTTATCTGCTAATGGTGAGGGACACTTAGCTAGTTTCCATTTCTTGGCTATTAGGAATATTGCTGCAATAAACTGGGCAATCCAAATGTCTTTTCCATATACTGATTTTATTTTCTTTGGTTGTATAGTCAGCAGGGGGATTGCTGGACTTTATGGCAACCCTAATTTTAACTTTTTGAGGAACCTCTGTACTATTTTCCATAGTTTATAGTAATTCATGTTTCCACCAACAATGTAAAAGTTTTTCCTTTTCTTCAGGTCCTCACTTATAGAGAACCCTTCCCAGTCGGTTTTTCAGCCTAGGATATTTATATTTCTAATCTCATGAAAAAAATTATTGGAATTCTAGTGAATTAATTCTGATTTACCACTTCCAGTGCAACCTATGGTGAGAATAAAGAGAGTAAAGCGTATCTGTAGTTGTAGGGAGCCAAGGGGTCCTAAATCCAGCTATGCTGATGGCTAACCAGAACAAAGGCCTTGATGCAGGGCTGAACCCAGGTTTTATTAATTCATGAAGAGGGGAGACGCTTGAAGATAAGTGTGAATGGTCAGAATGTAGGTAGGTGAGTGCTATGGGCTGGGCTAGGTAGAAGGCCTGAAATCACCTCTGCAATATGCAGAGAGAAAGATATGCAGAAAGAGTAATCTGCATAACATAAGTGAGGTAGTACCTACTGTTTTGTGGTCAATGCCTCAGCTCTGAAGTGTGATCATTTATGTTCTGAAAAGTCATAGCCTTTTATCTCAAGGTGCAAGCCCAGCTGAAGGCATGGAGCCCACCTCTCAGTTCTGTCTGGGCTCACACGTGTTTATTTGGGAGCCAGGGGGGTAGGGAAACAATGCCCTGTCATCTTTGCTTCAAAGACTACCATCAGCACCTCCACTGGACTGATTTGCATTGCATTCAGCCAATTGAAGCAATAAGGAAAAGTCCTAGCCAGCTCTGCACACGTCAATGCATGGAAGTACGTCCAGGAGTAGCCAAAATGAAGACAATTGTCCCCGCTTCAAGGAGAGTCACCGAGATAGTTCTCCATACTCAGTAGAAATTGCTGATTTTCCCTTCCCATTTCTTTTAGTTTTTAGCTGTTATTAGTTTATGTTTGCTGTACATAATACTTATATCCCTTGTAAGTGGTACATGTACATACACATCTTAATCCTTTATTCATCCCCTTCCCCTTCTCCTCTCTTCCCCTTTCCTCTATCTTTTTTACTTTTTAAAAGAGAGAACAAAAAAAAATTTAAAATGATGCAGAATTTTAAAACAAGATGATAGGAAATTAACAATGTTTATAGTATTGAATATTGTTATCTTCAAAGCAGTTCCTCAAATTACCAGATACATATATGCAAAATTGATCAAACAATATAAGCACTGTTCTTTTCAATGAACTAATAGAAATTAGTAATACAATTATCTTAGTTATTTTGTGTATATATACATATGCTTTTCCCCTTCCTTCTTTTCTCTTTTCCCCCATCCTACATATTCTTTCCTTTTGAATAGTTTCTTTCCCTTTCACAATATCTATTGTGCCTTTTGGATCTTGTATACTCTTTCAGTTTCTTGTACTAGAGAGATGATATGATGTTTACACATGTGAGTCTGGTTTATCTCACTTAAGAGTATGTTCTCTAGTTGCATACATTTACCTATAAAAGCCTCAAGTTTATTTTTCTTCAAAACTGAGTAGTACTCCACTGTACAAAAATACCACATCTTTTTCATCCATTCCTCAGTTGATTGACATTTGGTTTGTTACCAAGATTTGGCTATTATAAATTGTGCTGCTATAAGCAAGGGTGCCCATATATTGCTGTGGTATGATGTTTTCATTATTTCTGGGAAAATACCCATGAGGAGAATACATGGCAATACTCTCAAAATGTTATACAGATTTAAAGCAATCTTGATCAAAATACCATTGGCATACCTCACAGATCTAGAGAGAGGATTCCTAAAGTTCATCTGGAACCAGAAGAGAGCTAGAATAGCAAAGGCAATCCTAGCCCACCTTGGAAAAGCAGTAGGTGTCAGAATCCCTAACTTGAAATTATACTACAAAGCTACTATGATAAAATTAGCATGGTACTAGTGAAAAAAAAATGTATGGATAAATGGAACAGTAGAAGATACAGACACAAACACAAACACATTCAGTTACCTTATCTTAGACAAAGGGGCCAAATGTGCCCACTAGAAGAAAGATAAAATGAATAATAAATGATACTAGAGAAGCTGACTTTCCACATGCCAAAAACTAAAACTAGACCTTTGTCTGTCACCATGCACTAAAGTTAAAATGGATTAAAGATCTAAATATTAAAACATAACTACTAAATCTACTGGAAGAGAAAGAAGGTAGAAATCTTAAAGACATAGGGGTAGGCAGAGACTTCATGAACGAAAACCAAACTGCACAGAAAATACTTGAAAGAATCAACAACTGGGATGTCATCTTATTAAAAAGTTTTTGCATATCAAAAGAAATCATCAACACAGTGAAAAGAAACCCCACAAATTGGGAAAAATGTAACCAACTTTCCCTCAGCAAAAGGACTTCTATCTAGAACATATAAAGAATTTTTTAAAAATCAGGCCCTCATATTTAAAGGCCCAATTGAAAAATAGGCCTCTGAGATGAATACACACTTCTTAGATGAAGAGATACAAATGGCAAATAAAAATACGAAAAAATGTTCAACATCATTGGCCATTTGAGAAATGCAAATTAAAACAATACTGAGTTTCCATCTCACCCCAGAAAAAATGGGTATTATCAAGAAATTAACCAATAACACTTGCTGGAGGGGCTGTGAGGAAAAAGGAAAGCTATGCCATAGTTGGTAGGAGTGTAGACTGCTTCAACCACTGTGGAAATCAGTGTGGGGGTTCCTTAAAAAACTAGGATTACAGGTCCCGTTTGACCCAGGTATTCCTCTACTTTTAACTGGAAGGAGGTGCTATTTTATTTCTGATTTTGATTGCTTTTCCTTGACATTTACTGGTGTTGAACATTTCTTTTCCTGAGCCCTATCTTAGTCATTTTTCAATCAAAATACCCAACATCCACAATTTAAAGGCAGAGTGGTTTATTTTGACTCAATTTTTCAGCCTTTAGTGAGCTGAGTCCAAGGCAGAAATGGCATGGCCAAAGGGTCTCAGTGGAGTATAGCTGCTCATGCCATGGAAGCCAGGAAGCAGAGAGAGGGAACAGAGTAGCTAGGGAAGGACACATACCCTTCTGTGTTACAGTCCTGTGATCCACTTCTCTCAACTAGGGCCCACATCCTAACAGTACTTTTAGTTAAGAACTCAACAGTGGATTAATCCACTGATTAGTATAGAGGCCTCATGATTCAATAGCCTTATAAGCACCTCATCTCTGAATTGCTGACTTTTGGAGGACATTCTAGATCTAAACCATAGTAGCCTATTGGGCAAGTGTACATGTTCTTTTGATCTACTTAGATCTACTTAGATCTTCTTAGATCTACCATCTATTTTTAACTTGAGTTATTTAGAATTTTGCTGTTTAGTATTTTAATCACTTTTATTTTTTGCATATTAACCCTTTGTTGGATTTATAGTTGGCAAATATTTTCTCCCATTGTATAGGTTTTCTTTTCACTCCGGTGATTGTTTCCTTTTATTGCGGGGTGTCTGATTTTTTGAGTTTTTGTATATGTTTTTGATGTCAGTCTTCTGTCTGAGGGATAGCTGGCAAATTCTATAGAGTGTCTTCTTTCTGTGCTGGTCATTTCTTTTGCTATGGTGGAGGCTTTTTACTTTTCATGTGGTTCTACTTGTTGATTCTTTGTATTCTTGATATTATTTCTTGTATCATTCAGTTTTTATTCAGAAAATCCTTGTTTTTGCCTATGTCTTCACGAGTTGTACCTATTTATCTTTTAGCAGATTAAGAGATTCAGTTTTAACATTTACATTTTTGATCCACTTTGATTTTACCTTAATACATGATGAAATATATGGGCTTAGACTCAATCTTCTATATGTGTATATTCAGTTTTTCTAGCACCACTTATTATAGAGTCTATCTTCCCTCAAGTGTATTTTTTGGCAGCTTTGTCAAAGATCGAATAGCTGCATATGCCTCTGGTTGTTTATGCTTCTTTCATTCTTTTCCATTGATCTGCATATCTATTTCTGTGCCAATATCATTCTGTTTTATTCATGGCCACTTTACAGTATAACTTCGAATCTGGGACTATGATACCACCTGCTTTATTTTTGTTATCCAAAATTGCTTTGCTGCTCTGGGTTGCTGCTGAATTCATATAAATTTTAAGATAGTTTATTCTCGATCTGTGAGAAATGATGCTGGAGTTTAAATTGGTATTGTATTAAATATGTATATCAGTTTTGGAAGCTTAGAGCCACTTTGATTATGTTTGTTCTCCCTACCCAGGAACAGGGAATGTATTTCAATTATCTGATTCCTCCTTGATTACCTGTTTCAGAGTGATGAAATTTTCATTATAGAGGTCTTTCACATCCTTAGTTATGTTAATATATAAGTATTTAAATTTTTATTCTATTGTGAATGGTTTTGTTTCCCTAATTTCTTTTTCAGTGAGTTCATTGTTAGAAGCACTATTGACTTCTATGTGTTTATTTTGCCTACGGCAACACAGCTATATGTGGTTATCTGTTCTAGGAGTGTTTTAGTGAAGTTTTTCATGTCTTGTAAGTAAAGGATTATATCATCTTCCAGTAAGGATATCATTACTTCATCCTTTCCTACCCCTATTTTTATTTCTTTCTCCTGCCTGATTGATCTGGCTAATATTGTGAGGACTATGTTAAATAGAAGTCACAATAATTGACATACTTATCTTGTCCCTGATTTTAGAGAGAAGGCTTTTATTTTTTTCCATTTAATATGATGTTGGCAGTAGGTAGGTAATAAATGGATGTCTTAGGTACTTTTCTCATTTCTGAGACAAAATATTCAACACCCACAAGTTCAGGAGTAAAGGTTTATTCAGCTCAAAATTTGTAGAGGTTTCAGTATATCAGCTGACTCCAAGGCAGGGTTGTGTATGGACAGAGGGAAACAGTTCATGGTGGGTAGAAGTTAGTAAAGCAACAAGGGATAACCACATCTCTTTCTATCCCTTATATCTTATCTAGGCTACTTAGGGTAGGTAGCACTCACACCCTTAATCCTAGTGCCTTCAGTTTACCCTTATACCATGAATCAATTCAAGTGTCACACACTATAGATCAAGCTATCTCTGAAAAAACCTCACATACGATTGCATAAGGCTTTGGAGGGACATCTAGACATAAGCCATAACAATGGCTTTTAGCATGTTGAGATAAAGACCTTCTATATCAATTTCTTCAGGTTTTATTTAAATCATGAATGTATGTCCAATTTTATTGAAGTATTTTTCTTAATCTATTGAGATTGCCATATGATTTTTATCCTTGCTTTGGTTTATTTGATGAACTACATTTATTGATTTACATATACTA
>PVLD010031423.1:0-15751 GCA_004027595.1 Dinomys branickii | reverse complement strand
TCTTGCTATCTAGCCAAGTCTGTAAAATTAACCTCTTGCTATCTATCAAAGTCTGTTAAGTCTACTTAAGATTTATCTTGGAATAATGTATAGAACCTCTCAGTTCTTCTGTCAGCATCAACCATCAGGGTGAGCAACAGTCTTCTTTTGATGAATTGCTTTAAATTGAAAGCTTGGGAGACTTTCTCTTCTAGTGACCCTCTGGCACACTGTTTTCTGTGATCCCATCCCCTGGGGTTCAGCAATCTCCTTGGTCTGGAGGTTGTGTAACTCACCAGAGTTGTAGGATGTTACAGAAAATGTTCCTTCATGTCCTGGGTCCTCATTGACCTTTGATGGCTAGAGCCAAAATATTGGCTGTCCTCTCAGTCCAAATAATTTTGTAGTTTTGGTTTCCAAACTTCAGTTGTTGAACACCCAGAAGAGAAGATCAGTGACATTAGCATTGTAATGTGAACAGAGACTTTAAAGTATTATAATTTTATCTGCATATCAAGCATTTTGAAATATAAAGTATAACCAGAAGACTGTTATTCCTTACCATTCATTGTTGTCCTGTATTGTGTTAAGAGACAACAGTTTTATGAGGAAAATTTGAGGTAAAAAAACCACACATAATATTTTAGCATGACAATCATAACAGTATTTTTATTTTAAAGGTAAGAGAACAAATCCATATTAATAAACACAAAGACATTTACAAAATAACACAAAAACAATACAAGCAATGCAGAATTTTAGACAAAGTGTTAGGAAATTAGCAATGGTTGTTCTATTACATATTGATATCTTCAACAAACATAGGCATGCAAATTTTTTTTTGGTATAGAATATCATTTTTAACAATCATCTCTATGTAGTACATAAGAAGTTCATGCCTAATTTGTTGCCCATTTAATAGAATGTCATTGAAGAAATTTGGGACATTTTCTGCACTGCTTAATACCTAAGCACCTCTAAGTGTAATAATTAATATATAAAAAGATATCATAGAAGACGTCCTTTTGTTTAAAAAATAATTACAGGAGGTCTCATGCTGATTTTATTACAAGCAGCTGGATCAGAAGAGAAAGGTATTTTACATTTTAGAGGACCTCTATATCTGGATGGAATGAATATATTTAATACACTATAACTGGGCTGATAGCACAACCAAAATTTTGGCCCCAATCTTCCAGTGTCAACAAGGACCCAGGACATGAGGGCACATTTCTGCACCATCCAGCCACTCTGGTGAGTTTTGTAATATCCTGAGCAAGGAGATTTCTGAGCCTGAGGGGATGGAGTAGCAGAAAACAGTGTGCCAAAGGGGGGGTGAGTCACATGACTAGGAATATAGAATTGTCATGGCAATATGAAAATTTTGATTTCTTAATTTAGTTTTGTACCAAGAGCATCTTTTAATGAAAAGACTTTAACTTTTTATTTATAGAAAATTTACTCTCCATTGGCATGTGAGCCTGTGGTGCAGAAGCAGCCCCAATTTCTTTGGACCTCTCTGTTGGTGGGTGAGACCTGTGGTGTGGGAGCAGCCCCAGTATCTGTGGACCTCTCTGTTGGTGGGTGAGACCTGTGGTGTGGGAGCAACCCTAGTCTCTGTACACCTCTCCATTGGGGGGCGAGGCCTGCTGCATGGGAGTGGCCCCAGGCTCTGTGGTCCTCTAAGTTTGGAGGTGAGCCCTGCCCTCCCCTGACCAGCTACCTGAGGATTCTGGACCAGCAGCCCCTGTCTGGCCACTATCAGATTTATGGCTGAGGAGTGCACTTTCCTTCCACAGCCTGAAGACCCTGGTACTGAAGGCCAGCATTTCCCCACCATCACAGTTGTGGTCTGAGCCGTGCACTCCACCAATTGTTTGGGGATCCTGTGCCCAGTGGTCCACTGCCTTCCACCATCTTGGGACAAATTTGATATTCAGGTAAGCTAGGATCCCTAGAATCCTTCAGTGAGATGCTTGGGTAGCTTGTAGCTCAGCTCTTTTCATCTGACATCCAAAATGAGAAGTCTAAGGAGCAAAATGCAATCTCAGAACTCAACTCCATCCAGAACAAGTCCAGGAGACATTGACATAAGAGAACCTGGAGGCCACATACCTGAAATCTCTGAAATGATCACATCTGAAATAAAGAAACAACTCCATCAGGGCATAGAGGAGATCAAATCAGAAATAATCTCTCAGGAAGAAAATGAAGTGACAATAATAGTGAAATAATCACTCAGCACATTTAGAAAAGAAATAGATAAAAATATAGAGGAACATAGGCAACAGATGGAAATGTTACATGAACAATATAGGAATAAAATAGAACACAAGAAACAGACTCAAAGAAATTTCCAAGAAATCAAAACTTCCACTTAAAGCTTGCAAAACTCCTTGAATGAAGCCAAAGATAGAATTTCAGATCTTGAAGACAGCATGGCAGATAGTGATGGTGAAAGGATCTCTTAAAATCAAAAATGATCCACGAAAAATCAATTCAACAGCTGTAAGATGAGGCAAAGAGAAATAATGTCACACTAACAGCAGTCAATGAAATAGCAGGAGGCAACACAAATGACATAAAAGGAATATTTGGAGAAATAATTGCACAAAATTTAAAGAGCATGAAAAAAGATTCTGATGTACAGTTAAATGAGGCATAAAGAATTCCAACTAGCCATAATCACATCCAGACATATAATAATCAAGATGCCAGATATCCAGCAAAAGAACAGAATATTAAAAAGCTACTAGACAAATGAAACAGATCACCTATAAAGGAAAGCCCATCAGAATCATGGCAGACTTCTCAACACAAACCATCAAATCGAGAAGAGCTTGGATATATGCAGTACAGTTCCTGAGACAAAACAGATTCCAAACCAGATTGATATATCCTGCAAAACTATCCTTCAAATTTAATGGAGAAATAAAATATTTCCATGACAGAGAACAACTGAAGAACTTCATGAGTGCCAAACCAACCTTACAAAGACTACTAAAAGATATTCTAGACTGAGAAAAAGGAGACATCAATCTCAACAACAACAACAGAAAGGAACCCTCAAGCAAAGCAAGCAATTAAACAGATGGCAAAAGTAGGAGACCAACAGCAAGTAAAAAACATGACAAGGATAAGCCAACATGTATCAGTTATAACCATTAATGTAAATGGACTCAATTCACCAGTCTAAAGAAACAGACTGGCGGAGTGCATTAAGAAACAAAATCCCACAATATGCTGTATAGAGGAAACACATTTTACTCAAAAGGAAATTCATAGATTGAAAGTCAAAGGATGGAAAACAATTCTCCATGCAACAGGAACCCAGAAAAAAGCAGGTGTAGTTATTATGTTTGCAGACAATGCAAACTTCAAACCAAGAACAATCAGAGGAGATAAAGGTCACTACATACTTGTTAGGGGAAACTGCAAGAGGAAGAAATAAGAATCATAAACACACATGCACCAAACATCGGAGCCCCAAACTATATAAAGGAAATCTTAAGAGACGTGAAAAACCAAATAATAAATAACACTATTGTAATAGGGCACCTCAATACAATTTTGACACAAAGAGATAGGTCAAGTAGATAAAAACTAAGTGAAGAAATAACAGATCTGAACCAAATCTGTGAGCAAATGCACTTAGTAGTTCTATACAGAGTGTTTCACCCAACAACATCAGAATACACGTTTTTCTCAGCTGCACATGGGATTTTCTCTACAATAGACCACATTCCAGCCCATAGAGCATACCTACCTAAATGCAAAAGAATTGAAATTATACCATGCATGTTATCTGACCACAGTGTATTGCAACTGGAAATTAATGACAAAGGAAAATGCAAGAACTCCATAAATACTTGGAAATTAAACAGCACCCTCCTGAACAATGAATGGGTCACAGATGAAATCAAAGAAGAATTTAAACAGTATGAACAGTCAAATAAAAATGTAGATGCAACTTAGAGAAACCTGTGGGATGCAATGAAAGCAGATCTCAGAGGGAAATTTATAGTGGTGAACTCACACATAAGAAAAATAGAAAGAGAACAAATAAATAGCCTAATGGTGCACCTCAAATTTTTGGAAAGAGGAGAAAAAGTTAAGCCCAAAGCCCAAAGAAGGGAGGAGACTATAAATATCAGGGCAGAAATTAATGCAATTGAGACAAAGAAAACCCTATAAAAATAAATGAATCAAAGAGCTGGTTCTTTGAAAGGCTGAATAAAATCGATAAATCTCTAACCAACCTTATCAAAAAAAAGAAAGAAAAAAACACAAATTCATGCAATAAGGAATGAAAAGGATTAAATCACTACCAAGTCTACAGAAATTCAACAGATCATTAATATCTACTTTGAAAACCTTTACTCCCATAGGACAGAAAACTCAGAAGAAATGGGCAGATTTCTAGATATGTACTAATTAGCAAAGTTGAATCAGGAAGATATAAAAATCTTGAATAGCATTGTATCAATTAATGAAATGGAAAATGTGATTAATATTTTACTGACAAAGAAAATCCCAGGCCCTGATGGATTCACAGCAGAATTCTATAAGAAATTCATAGAAGATTTAATGCCAACACTCCTCAAACTCTTCAATGAAATTGAAAAAGACACATTTCTCCCTAACTTCTTTCTGGAGGCAAGTATTATACTGATGCCAAAACCAGAGAAACACCCAATCAAGAAAGAGAACTATAGGCCATTCTTCCTAATGAATACAGATACAAAGACACTCAATAAAATATTAGCAAATAGAATGCAGCAAATCATAAAAGAAATAATGCACCATGACCAAGTTGGATTCATTCCAAGAATGAAGGGATGATTCAATATATGCAAATCAAATAATGTAATACATCACATCAATAGAGTCAGAGACAAAAACCACATGATCATCACAATAGTGTTTCCCTTGCAGTTTGATTTTTGTTCACGAACTCTCTGCCTACTCCTATGTTTTCAAGATTTTTACCTACTTTCCTTTCTAATAGGTTTAGTGTTTCTGTTCTAATATTGAGATCTGTGATTCATTTTGACTTGAGTTTGGTGCATGGTGATAGACTTGGGTCTATTTTCAGTCTTCACAAGTGGCAAGCCAATTTTTTCAGCACTATTTATTAAAAAGGCTATCTTTCTTCCAGTGAGCTTATTTGGCCCCTTTGTCAAAGATTAGGTGGCTGAGTATGTTTGTGATATGGCTGCATCTTCCAGTCTGTTCCACTGATCTTCAAGTCTGTTTTTTAGCCAGTACCGTGTCAATTTTATTACAATATCTTTGTAATATAATTTTAGGTCAGGGATTGTGATTCCACCTGACTTGTCTTTGTTGCCCAGGATTGCTTTTGCTATTCTGGGTTTCTTCTGGTTCCACATGAATTTAAGAAATGTTTACTTGTGCTACTTTGTAAATGGCTGTCTGTCTATTAATATGTTTTCATTCTTTTACTTTTAAAGTAAAAAAAGAAAATTTAGTCCTTTAACAATGAACAATGTAAACATTGCAATAACATAGTTAACAAATTTTATAGGGGTGTTTCGCATAATATGAGAACCACTGACCCCACCTCACAGTGAACAAAGCCTGGAAGATTTTTTCCAAGAATTTGCTCCTTTATTCACCAAGAAGACTCCTGTCTAACAGCTCCCTGACCCTAAGGGTCCTCTATTTAATGGTTTTAAAATATTTTTGATGAGCTATGAAAGTCAGATAATAACAATTACATCATTTTGACCAATGAAAGTTTCTCCAGTCATTGTACACAGACAACAATATTCATTACATTCATAAAACCAAGTTTAACATTTTCACAAGCTGGCAAGTTGAGTGGAAGCATGTCTTTAATTTTGATCACATTTATCCATAAATTGACTTAAATTACAAATGAATGCTTAAAAAATCCAAAAATGCAAAGAGAAGAAAATAATTTTTCAGCTCAAAATAATAGCTGTTCACAGATTAGACAGACAAACAGATACACATAAAACAATTTGTTTATAAAATCAGAGTGTACTGAGATAATTTTGACTGATTTGAAATATGATAACTCTTATAGTTTTTGTTTGTAACTATGCATAGACTAGTTAGAAGTCTTTGTAAGTCAATTAAAAAGATATCTTGTAATAAGAATCAGAAGGAATAAAATCTTTTACACCTGCAAAGACAAAGACAGCTTTTAAGATGATCCCCAGGCTAATAGTTTATCTGACTGGAATGTCTAGCTATATAGACAGGCTTCTCATTGTTGCTTTGAGAGCAATAGTAGTTGGGTAGTTGCAGCTGATGGGCAAAACTGCCGTTTTGATAGCTACATGTAACTGTTTCCTCTAATGGGACATGTTAAAGGTAATTTTAACTATTTCCAGGGGTGGAGATACTCACCATTCTGGAAGTTGGGTCCTGAAATTCAGAAGTTTCAGAGGAGAGAATTGCCTTGGACCAAACACTGTAGTAAACTGTGTTTTTTCTCAATCGTGGAGCAGTGAAAATGGGACAGAAAAGTGACACCAGGTACACAGTAAATCCTAGCCATATCAGAGGCAGAAAGACAAGATCAAGAGCTTTCCCAGGCTGGGTCCCTAAACTTGAGCAGAACATGCCTCTAGAAACAAGTAATGACTGATTCCAACTGTATTGCCAAACAGAAAATTAGACCAATAATCAAAAGACCTGAATGGCTGTTTTTTAACCTTTTGAAAGACAGTGAGCGAGAAAATAAAAGTTTTACAATTGTATTGTTTAAGTCTTACTGTCTAATATATGACTCTGAATCAAAAGTTCTAAAATCCCATTCTGCAAGAGTTCTATCTCCTATGGTGAGAGACAAAGCCTGTTAATAGTCCAGAAGAAATCGCAGTGCTAGGGCAAAGAGATATTCAAGACATTTTGAGTTCTATATCCAATCACCTGTACAGCAGTGCTACCTAGGCTCTATTTAAATCCTCTCTGAAAGTATGCATCCATAGGTATCTGGAATACATTTTAGAAATTTGCAGATTAATGTTTCTACTCATTGTCTCTCACTAGAATTCAACATTTCATTTAAGTATAACATTCTATCCCTTTAACCTAGTTTATAGGTCTGACTATTAGGATTATCTGAAAACTTTCTTAGATCCTTCTTGATGTGCTTTAGGTCACAGAGAAAAAGACGTAGAAACAAAGGTAGTTCTAAATTTCTCATTTTCTTTTTATAATGGATATTGTACCTGAGGAGTTTGAACAAAAACACCTAACACTGGATACAACTTCATGGAGGCTTTCATTATGGCTGGCCTAGAAGTTCCACACTCAAGAACTGAAGGGCAAGTAGAGGGAAGCCTCAAACTCGGTAATATCAGGTACTTTAATTAAGGTTGTGTTAGAAACTGGGTCCTCAGGCTCCAAAGATGAGGAAGAGTAGCCTCAGGCTCAGTGACAGTGGATGCCATAAGGGCCAGAGGCATCTAGTTTTCCTGTAGATTACATTTATATGTGAACACAAGAATTATTTCTGTAGTGCAAGAAAGTCTGAACAAAAGGCAATTTTGACAATTTTACCTCTTACTTATAGTGCAATTTTAGTTGTGAAATAAAATCATAATCAATATTTGCCTTTACATTTACAATAATTTTTCTTATTCAAAGCCCATAGATAAACCCATACGGACTAAAAAGATTTCCATTGGGTTTAACACAGTTTGAGTAGTCCCTGTACTGAGTCCTTTCTCCCACCTCAGCCTCTCCTGTAGCTGAGACTACAGGCATGTGGCCTCATGCCTGGGCTGTCCAAGCGAAGCAGAGAAGGAGTAGAAACTTTTCTGCTGAAGAGCACCAGGGCTGTCGCACTGTGGTCACCTCATTCCTAAAGGCACAGGTCTTGTGCTGCCTCACCTCTGTGGCCATCACCCCCAAAGATCTTCATTCTGTCATCTTGGGCATGTTGCATCAACTTTTAAAAATTCTGGAGGCGAGAGCCAAAAAAGTGTCTCTCCAGTAGTTTCATTATTATACTGTATTTGCTGCTCTCTCTTCTCTCTGTCTCTGTCTCTCTCTCTGTCTCTCTCTCTCTCTCTCTGTCTCTCTATCATCTATCTATCTATCTATCTATCTATCTATCTATCTATCTATATAAAGTTCCCTCTACCCAAAAGGACATCCACTACTATGTTGGCTCTATTTCTATGAGCCTGATCCTTTCCAACCTCTTGTAGATAAACACTAAAATGTAAATATTGTCTAGGTGACAAACAAGACTGAGCCAAATGTCTCACCTCATTGGGAGTTGCATGACATCTTCCTATCACTGAATCTAAAATTCCAAGGATAAATGGCCCAGAGCTCCATTGTTTAAGACATTCTGTTTTAATTTTTAAGCAGTTTAGAATCAAACCCATGATGTTCGAGGAGAAACTGATTTTGATTATTAGGATCATTTTTAACTATTGTTGGGAAACAGTAAGGTCAAAGAATATCTCCTTGCATAGCTTTCTTTTTAACAGCTTGTTGATATTTAGAAATAAAAGGTTCAGAATGGGTTTTTTCTCCAATCAGAATTTATTGGTAAATTTTAGATATAATAATGATCACATTCATCATAGAGAATTTATACATTTACATGTTATAACTTGTTTCTTTTTTGGCCTATTCCTTACCCTTTCTTCAACCCTTCCTCCCCTCTGCATTTGCAAACACTTGGTATGCATATTTGTCTTTTTTTCTCATTCTCTTTTCCCTTCTTTCCTTTCTCCAGCCCCTCTCCCTTGTTCCCATCCCCATTTGAAAATTTTCTTCTTATTTCATAGAACCTTTTACACATTTTGGCCCTTATTTTCACTTTCAGTTTCTCACACCAGAGAAACAATGTGGTATTTACACATATGTGTCAGATTTATTTCACTTAAGGGAATGGTCTCAAGGTGAATCAGTTTAACTAGAAATTTCTTGAGCTTATCCTTTATGGCACAGTAGTACTCTGTGGCATAAAAATACACCTCTTCTTTATTGATTCATCAGTTGATGAGAATTGGGGCTGTTTCCAAGATCTGGCTATTGTAAACTATACTGCTATAAACATGGGTATGCATATATCACTGTGGTATTATGCTTTACTTTCTTGCATTCTTTTTTTTTTTTTTTTGTCGTTTTGAGACAGGGTTTTGCTATACAGTTCAGGTTGGCCTTGAACTCACTTTGTAGCTCAGGCTGGTCTCAAACTTGCAGCATTCTTCCAGCCTCATCCTCTCCAGTGCTCAGATTATAGGCCTACTCCACCATTCCAGGCTTGCACCACCACACCTGCCTTGGTGTGGTGTTATAATTATTTTGGGAAAATAGTAGGAAGGGTATAGCTGTATCAAATGGCACCTCTAGCCCTATTTTTTGGAGGGTTTTCCACACTGATTTCCAAGCTAGTTGAATCAGTCTACTCTTCCAACAATGGAAAAGAGTTTCTTGTTCCCCATGGTCCCATCAGAATTTGTCACTGGTTCATTTCTTGATAATAGTCTTTACTTTTGAAGTGAGGTGGAATTTCAGCATTGTTTTAAATTGCATCTCTTGAATGACCAATGATGTTGAACTTTTTAAATGTATTTATTTGCTGTTTGTACCCTTCAACTAAGAAGTGTGTATTCATCTTAGATACCCATTTTTGAATTGGGTTTTTATATTTAGGCAGTCTTAATTTTTTTTTTGAGTTCTTTATGTATTCTAGATAGCAGTCCTATGTCTGAGGAACAGCTGGCAAATTTTTTTCCCATAATGTGGGTTTTCACTTCACTCTTTTGGTGGCTCTTCGTTCTGGGCAAAAGCTTTTTAATAAGCTAAGATACCAGTTACTGATTCTTTGTGATAGTTCATGTGCAATTGCGATTTTGTTCATAAAGTCTGCCTGCACCAATGTCTTCAAGCATTCTACCTATTCTATCTTACAACAAATTTCATAATTCTGTTTTAATATTTAGATGTTTGATCCATTTTTATTTTAGTTTACTGCATGGTAAAATATATGAGTCTAATTTTAATCTATGGTGTATGAAAAGCCAGATTTTCCAGCACCATTTATATAAAGAGGTTAACTTTCCTCCAGTGAAAGTGTTTGACACCTTTGTTGAAGGTGGCTAAGTATATGTGGAGTTGTTTCTTCATTATCTAATTTGTCCCAATGATCTTTGGTTCTTCTTTTATTGGACTGTACTATATTGTTTTTATCACAATAGCTTTAATATAATTTCAAGTTTCAGGTTGTGATGCCCTCTGCCTTGCCTTTGTTGCCCAGAATTGCCTTTGTTCTTCTAGGTCTCTTTTGGTACTAAATGAATTTTAGGGTTGTTATATGTAATCTGTGAGATATGCTGTTGGAATTTTTATCAGAATTCCATTAAATCTGTATAACAAATTTGGAGGCATGGCCATTTTCATTATGTTGGTTCTTTCTACCAAAGAACAAAGGATATTATTTCCATTTTTATATACTCTTCAATCTCCTTTTTCAGAGTACTGTAGTTTTCAATGTAGAGGTCTTTCCCTTCTTTTATTAGATTGATTCTTAAATATTTCATTTTTTGGATGCTATTGTGAAAGGTGTTCTTTTCCTAATTACTCTCTCAGTGAGTTTGTTATTCATGTACAGGAAAGCTATTGATTTTTGAGTGTAGACATTGTATTCAGATGCACTACTGAATACTTATTAAATCTACTGTCTTTTTGTGAAGTTTAGGGAGTCTTTCATGTAGAGTGTCATGTCATCTGTGAACAGTGATAATTTAACTTCCTATCATTACTCCTTTTATTTCTTTCTTTTGTCTAAGTATTCTGGCCAAAGCTTCCAGAACTATATTGAATAAGAGTGGTGACATTGGTTATCCTTGTCTTGTTCCTGATTTTAGAGTGAAAGATTTCAGTTTTTGTCCATTTAGTATGATGTTGGCTGTTGGTTTCTCACAGATGGCTTTTAATAGACTGAGATAAAGATGATCTATTCCAATTTTCCACAGGGTTTTTATCATTGAACGAGTGCTGGACTTTGTGAAATGCTTTTTCTGCATCTACTGAGACAATGATATGTTTTTCTTCTTGGCTCTGTTAATATAGTGTGTTACATGTACTTATTTTAATATGGTAAACCATCTCTGTATCTCTGAATTGAATCCTACTTAATAATGGTTTGTAATCTTCTTTATAATTTGCTGCAGACTGTTTGCCATTATTTTACTGAGGGTTTTTTTGTCTATGTTCATTAGGGAGATTGTCTTGTAGTTCTCTTTTATACTTGGACCCTTCTCTGGTTTTTGTATCAGAGTAATTCTTGTTTCCTGGAGTGAATTTGGGGGTATTGCTTCCCTTTCAATTTCATTAAAGTATTTGAGAAGTATTGGTATTAGATTTCCACTAAATTTGTTCTAGAATTAATCAGTGAATCTGTCAGGGCCTAGACTTTCTTTGTTGGTAGGTTTTTAATTACATCTTCAATTTTATTAAATGATATTAGTTTATGTAGAATATTTATATCAACAATTAAGCTTTAGTGATTCACATGTATCTAGGAATCTGTCAATTTCTTATGCATTTCCCATCTTATTAGAATACAAGTTCTCAAAGTAGGTATAAATGATATTCTGGATTTCTATAGGATGCATTGTGGTTTCACCTTTTTCCTTCCTAATTGTCTGGATTTGAGTGTTTTCTTTCCTTTTTTGATAAGCTTGAATAAGGATTTGTCAATTTTATTTAATCTTTCAAAGAACAAGTTCTTCAATTTATTGATACTTGTATTTTTTCTTAGTCTACTTTGCATGAAGTTCTACTTTGATCTTTATAATTTTTTTCCTCATACAAGATTTGGATTTTAGCTTATGCTTTTTATGGAAGCTTTTGGTTCAACAATAAGTGGTTTATTTGAGTTCCCTTTTTTTTCCTGATATGGGTATTCTCTGCTATAAATTCTCCTCATAGGATTGCCTTCATTGTGCCCCATAAGTCTGGTATGTTATACTGACAATATCATTTAGATTTAGAGACTATCTAATTTCATGTTTAGTTTCATCTATAACCCATTGGTTATTCAGGAGGATGCTATTTAATTTCCATGTGTTTATGAATTTCTTGTTATTTCTTTTGCCAATTACTTCCAGTTTCATTGTACTATGGTCTCATAATATGCATGGGATAATTTCAAAAATTTTGCATATACTTCAGCAAGTTCTATGAACTAGTATATGATTTGTTTTGGAGAAGATCCTATATACATCTAAGAAGAATGTGTATCTTTATGTTGGATGAAAACTCTGCAGACATCTACTAAGTCCATTTGTTCCAATGTTTGGCTCAGTTCCAATATGTCATTGTTTATTTCTTGTCTACTTGATCTATTTGTGACAGTTGAGTATTGGGATTCTCCCAATACTATTCTATTAGTGCTTATTTGATTTTTGATGTTCATTAATATTTATTTTATATATTTTTGTGCACCGTCATTTAGTGCATATATATTTATAATTGTTATCTCTTCCTCTTGGATTGTTCCCTTTACAATGATGTAGTGACTTTCTTTTTCTCTCTTAATCAGTCTTAGCTCAAATTCCACTTTGTCTGCAAATAGAATAGATAGAGCTACCTCTGATTTTTCTGGGTTCCTGTTACATGGTGTAACGTAACATCCTTTGATTTTGTCAATGAATTTCATTTTTAATTATATATATTTTTGAAACAGAGTCTTGCTATGTAGTTCAGGTTTTCCTTAAATCATGTTGTAGCTCAGGCTGGACTCAAACTCTTGGCTCTCCTCCTACCTCAGACACCTGAGTGCTGGCATTACAGATGTGCATCACCATGTCCAGTTTATATGTGTTTATTGTATGCAGCACATTGTTAGATTTTGCTTCTTGATTCATTCTGCCGGTCTGTTTCTTTTAACTGGTCAATTGAGACCATTAACATTTACGGTTACAACTGATATGTATTGACTTATCCTTGTTGGGTTAATTTCCTGTTATTGGCTCCCTCATCTCTCTTGCCTAGTGGACTCATTCTGTTGGAGTTCATAGAGTTTTAGTATTTGTTATCTCTTTCTAGAATATCCTTCAGAATGTTTTGGAGTGTTAGTTTGTTGTTTATGAATTTCCTCAGGTGTTCTTTGTGATGGCAGTATCTTATTCACCCATCAAGTTTGAAAGATAGTTTTGCAGGGTACATCAATATGGGTTGGAGGTTGTTTTCTTTCATAGTTTTTCCTTTACTGGAGGATTTGTGTTGAGAAGTCAGCTGTGATTCAAATGAATGAAGAGAAAGAAAAACAAACACAAATAAACAAACAAAGCAAGAAAAGAGAGGGGGGAAATGTCCACTTCAAGGTTTACCTCTGCTGGCACTGGTAGACAATGTGTGGAGAAAGAGTCCAGATCAGTGTTGATTTATCCCAGCAAGCCAGTGGTAGGTTTATGGTGGCATAGTGGATAATATCAGTGAGACTGCACCTTTATTTTCCTCAAAGTTACTGCTGCTTTCTGACCATGAGGCTGGAACAAGACTTATTCAGCCTGAAGCAGTCAGAATACCTTCTGTGAGAATGAACTCAGCTAGGAACTTTTCTTGGTTACTTTTCTCTTTAGGAGCCAGTATTAAGTCTATTAGCATTCTATTACATTAGATCTATAATATTTTGCCCATGACCCCTAAAGACTTATGTATATCCCTTTATGCCAAAGGCACTTAGTGCATCTGCAAGAGTTGCCAAAGTCTTAGTAGTTTCAGCATTGCTGAAAAATCCACATCCCAAGACTCCTCTGTGATGTAAGGTGACTCCTAGCTGCAAGACACTGTACAAATGAAAAGTTAGTTAAACACTTCCAACATTAAATGGCACAAGATAAATACTTTCATTCCAAAAGTTAGAAACAGGAAACAAAGCATTGGGACCAAAGAAATCCAACATCCAGCATTGCAAACACTATGTCCTATAATTCCCAGTGTAGCAGAAGAGGCATTCTGGCAAATTGTAAGCTCCAAAAGGCTGGGATGGCTCTGCCTCTATGGTTATATCGCCCATGGCTTTTCTCTTGGGCTGATTTTGCTCCCTCCTTGCAAGACTCCTCATATGATCCATGTTTCTGAGTTCTCTAAATTTCTGTGGTCTCTGTTGCATCTTTGGCTTCACACTCACACCTTCACATACTCCCCTCTCAGGAGCACACTGCCAGGACATTTACCTGTGATATCCTCAGGCCATCTTTTATATTCTGTTCCTTTTCAGCAGTTGAGATCTCCTCAACTCTACCATTATAGTCCACAGCTTTACTGAAGCTCCCTTTCTGGCCAAACTCTCCACATTTTAAATCTTTCTTCTGAGATCTCTGATCTTGATCCTCAACATAAATTTGAGTTAAATCCCCAACAATAGCCATGGCACCACCTCAACATTTGACTGGCTTGAAATTTCTTCTGCCAGATTAATTATTCCACTGCCATTAATCTCAGTCACAGGCAAAGTCTCTAGATACAAGCAAAATGCAGACAAACTTTCTGCCAACCCATAACACACATCATCTGGAGCACAGAAGCCAATGCAGTCCTTCTTTCTAGCAGAAGTCTCCAAACCTTGTCTTCACCAGCAGGGTATCTATCAGCTTTCTGATCTTATGAGCTCTGACCAGAATCTCCCACACAGAATAGCCTAAGGCATTCCAGTGCTACTCTTTCAGGCAACATCTCTGAATCCTTCCAAACTCTTCTCACAAGCCATTCCCAAATGTTCTTGAATCACATGATCAGTTATTGTTACAGCAATGACCTCACACCTAGTATCAAGTTCTGTCTTAGTTACTTTTTTCTCATTGCTGAGAAAAAATACGTGACATCCAAAGTTGGGAAGGAAAAGTTTATTTAGCTCACAGTTTGTGCAGGTTTTAGTCCATAATCAGATAGCTCCAAAGCATGGTGGTATAGCTGAGGGGCAACAGTTCATGGTGGAAGAAGACTATTGGGGACTTGGCCAAGATCCTCAACTGCCTTTATGAGGGGTATGGTGAAAGAATGAAATAAGAAAAAGAGAAAAATTTAGTAATTCCTGGAAGGGGACTTGGAGGTATGTGCCTCAGGATGAGAAGAGAAAAAGACATTCCAAGCCAGACACTATTTATTGGATAGATACAACGATAGGAGCGGCTAACAGAAGATTCAAGGTCAATAGAAGACTCAGAGGTCCTCAGCAGGCAATGGATAATGGATATCTTTGGATGACTCAAGAGGGCCAAGATGATCTTATGCTAAGAAGGATCTTGCCCTGGAGTGCTTTTTAATCTTAGTGTTCTTAGTTTAGTCTTAGTAGGTGTGAGAGGATGGCCTATCCCTAAAGAGTTAATGAGAAATATCAAAAAGGTAATGCTGACAATCCCAAGCCTCCATTTATCCCTTAGAGAAGTATACAAAATTAGCCAACATTAATTTGTGGTCCCAAACAGAAGACAGTAAAAGCAACAGCAGCAAAAGGGCATGAACAAGCCTCTTTTCCTTCATTATATTGTATGCAGGCTACTGTCCCCCAGGTAGGTGTAGCACTCAAATCATCTCTGTAACCTCCTTTTGCACAAGCTCTGGATGTTTACAAAATGAGGACCCTGGCCCCCTGCTAAGTCACTCAGTTAAAATTTTAAAACTTTTCAAGTTGACACAATGAACAACATCCTAGAAAAGAATGGGCATGTCCTCTACACACTAGAATGAAAAACTGTTGAGTTACTTTGTTGAGCTTCTAGACTTCTCAAGTTGAAACAATGTGTCA
>PVLD010031422.1:0-15753 GCA_004027595.1 Dinomys branickii | reverse complement strand
GAAAGAAAGAAGGAGGAAAGAAAAGAAAGGCTATATAAGTACAGAGGCAAATATTCAATTGCGTGTGAATTCCTGTTGGGAAAATTTCATTATTCTCCCCAGACACCCAGTAATAAAGTCAGCCACACACATATGACTTTGTGTGACTTCATTGATTGTTTTGAGACAAGTTGTTGCTGTGTTGCCCAGGCTAACCCTAAATTTGTAATCCTCCTGCCTCAGCCTCCTGAACAACCTCTAAGAACAGGTGCAGACCCCCGTGCCGGGCTGCTGGGATGGTTTGCGGATATATGTGGGTACGGAGGGAGAAGCAGGGCTGCCCTCTGTTGTACTGCAGGACTAGTGGGGGAAGAGGGAGGGCATGTGGCCAGCCACAGGTAGCAAATATTCCTTACCTCCCGGCAGTGTGCTACTCCCGCAGGTCCTGAGGGCTGGGTGGGAGTGACCTGAGATTCTCTGCACACACTGTCTGGCGTTTGAACAAACGGCATTTGCAACTCAAGGGAAAGGTTATCTTAGCTGCTGTTACATAAACCCAGTTGCACCTAAGTCCAGTGACCAATTTGTAAGTGAGTCTTTATTGTTGTGACTTTCCAGAGGAGGAAATTTAAGAAAGTTTAAAATGAAGGTTGGAGCCAGACAGGGTGGCTCACCCCTGTAATCTCAGTTACTTGGGAGGCTGAGGCAGGGGAGTTGTAAGTTTGAGACCAGTCTGGGCAACTTAGGGACACCCTGTGTCAAAATAAAAGGCTGTAGCTCAGAGAAGGTAGAGTGCTCACCTAGCATGCAGGAGATCCTATGTTCAGTCTTCAGCACTGCCAAGGAAGAAGACAAAAAAGCAAAGGAGGTTGGACAACCCAAGGTGCCCTGGCTTCTGGTGGCTGAGCCGGGACTCAGTCAGACCAGGCCTCCCTGTCAAAGCTTGGGCCTGTGCTTCTCCCACTATACCAGCCCCTCGCAAGGAGCGAGGGCCTAGTTCAATTCTTTCAACCCTTCTCTGAAATCACAGCACTGTCTAGCTGCTGGGTTTGTTTGCTTAACTTTGGTTTTTTTTGAGACAGGCTTTCCCGATGTAGGCCAGGCTGGATTTGAGGTCGCAGTTCTGCCTCAGCCTCCACCAGCTCGTCCTTCTCCAACTGTTCCTCCTCCTGTACTTCCTCTTCCTCCTCGACCTCTTTCTTCTTCTTCATGCAAACCCTGTTCTCTTTCCTCCCCTAAGAAAGCAAGTGTAAGACACCGACGGCTTCATTTATTTGAACTATAAAGGAAGAGCCCTGGGAAGTTAATCAGACTGCCAGGAATGTGGAATTTACTGATGAATGGACATTTGGCGGGGCATAGTAAATTCTCAGCTAATTGAAAGCAGATAACAAGAGTAATGCGTCCACCTTGAAAAACATCACACTCCTAATAAATAATTGGAAATGGCAATTTTTTGACATATGAACTGAGGGGGAAAAGTCTTAAATAAATTCTGGACTAATTCCTGTCACATATATTATACTGTACTTAGCAGTTGCGCTATATGAGAAGATTAAAAGCTATAAATCTCTGGCAACATCATCTGTGGCAGTGCTTTAATTCCCGAATCAATAGGAGTGGGATTTTGAGAATGCCTTGTAGAACACTGAGTTCCATGGTTGTGGTGCTTTGTTGGGGGCTGGAGAGAAATGGGTTGGGGGTGTTATCTCTCTATCTGAGCTCAACATCAAAGGAAACAAGTTACCTGAAGACACTCAGTGGATCATGTCAGTCAACTGGCTCTGCCACAAAGTGCATCTTCTGGAAGGCTCTTGCTATCACTAGTGTGAGCTATGGGTCAAAAATAGAGTGGGCATCATCTGGGAGCTTGTTAAAAATGCGGAATTTGGTCTGGGTTCGGTAGCACACACCTGCAATCCCAGTACTGGGAAGGCTGAGGCAGGAGGATTGCTATGAGTTCAAGGCCGGCCTGAATTGCCCAGTGAGACCCTGTCTCAAACAAACAAACAAGCAAACAAACAAACGTAGAGTACGGGGCCTCATCCCAGACCAACTGAATGAAAATCTGCATTTTAACAGGATCCACGTTAATCTTTAGGAAGTGTTGCTTTAGTGTTCAATGCAGGGCGATTCCAGGTAACGTGGGTTAAAGTGCAGTCAGCTGGCTTCATCCAGGTCGCTTTTATCCCCGGCTCCAGTATCAGTCTCACGCTCTGGCCAGGCGCTCAGAAAGGCCCTGTGCTTCTCTCTGCAAGCCCTAAGAGCTTCCGCCACTGCCGGTGCAGGCTCTGCGTCACTGAGTGCCAGAAGCTTGGCTGTTGTCCTGCGCCTTCGCTCCGACTCCCCGTTTCCCTCTCTCTCTGGGTCCCTAGTCAGGGCCACCATCCTCTGGAGTGTGGAGACGCTGAGCCAGACCCCTCTCAGCCTTCTGGGGCTGCAGTCCTGTCCTGGGCCATCTCGGGTCTGTGTAGCCGTGGGCCCTCATCTGCTGTCAGCTTCTCTGGCTAGCAGACTGATACTGAGGGGACCCAATGGGCTCTGTCTAAACTTGCTCTGGCACCCTCTTGGATTTCTGAGTGATGCAGACTTAAGGTTTCTGAAATCAGTTGTTATTATTTGGTACTAGGGTCCCAGGGCGTTTGCACAGAGCTAAATCCCCAGCCATTTTTATTTTTTAGAGACAAAGTCTTGCTAATTTGCTAAACTGCTTGAGCTAGGCTCGAACTTGCAATCCTCCTGCTTCAGCCTCCCAGAATGTTGGTATTACAAGTGCGTACCACCATGCCTGGCTTGAAGTCAGTTACTTTTTTTTTTTTTTTTTTTTTTTTTTTTTTTTTTTTTTTTTTGTGGTACTAGGGATCAAACTCAGGACCTTGCACTTGCCAGGCAGGCGCTTATTCCACTGAGCTATATCCCCAGCCCCTTAAGTCAGTTACTTTTAAGAAAGTAAAAACTGTCATTTCTTGAACATCTGAAGTGTTTTGGGGTTTCCACCGCACACGTGCCTTATATTATTTATTCCTCACAATAGTCCAGTGAAATATATATTTTAAAAATTGCTATTGAGATACAGTGCCCAATAAAATGCAGAATCTTAAGGGTATAGTCAGGGAAATTTTCATAGTTGTACACATGTGTGTAAGCCACACCACAGTAAAGATACAGACCATTTGGATCACAGCAGAGAGTCCCCTGGGTCCCCTTTCAGTTAACTCCCTCCATCCCAGATCTACTACTATTTTTACTCCTGGCCTCAAGGATTCATTTTGGTTGGTCTAGAAGGACTTATAAAGGAAATCACATGGAGTGATGCTTTTCCATCCCGTTTCTTTCATTCAGTGCGAGGACCAGGAGAGGTGTCCGTCTCGTTGTGTGTATCAGTAATTTCCAGTGTTTTTGTTTAGAATGTGTGTGTGTGTGTGTGTGTGTGTGTGTGAGACTGGGAATTGGATCCAGGGCCTCCACTGTATTATACTCTCAGCCCTTTTTAAAATTTTTATTTTGAGACAGGGCCTAGGTAAGTCTCTAAGTTGCCCACGCTGGGTTCAGCCTTGCAGGGCCTACTGAGACATTTTATATTATCTATAAGTAAATGGAGGACTGGAGAGATTGACAACCTGCCCTGGTCCTATGGGAAGGGCTTATACTGAAATCTAGGTCAGTCTGATTTAAGAGGCATCTCAAACTCCCTGTCATGTGGCATCACATCAAATATCTCAGACTGCATGTTTCTAAATGAATCCACTGGATCTGTTCCCTGAATTTGGAGATTCTCTTTGATTCTTATCGCTGGATGGATCGGTCTGGCTTTTGATAATGGGTTTTTGTTTTCACCTGGGTGGAGTTGTGGTGCCCATAGTTGAATGAAACCTTTAAAGATGGTTTCATTTAGACTTCCTTGGGGGAAGCACCCTGAGGCAGCCACCTGTATGAGCCAGTATTTAGTCTTTGGGACCAGATACCAGACACACACAATCTAAAGGAGGACGGGTGCATTCCTGTACATGAATAACAAATACACTGAGAAAGACATTAAGGGAATAACACCTTTCACAATAGCACCTAAAAAAAGTGAAATACCAAGGAATCAATCTAAGGAAGGATATAAAAGACCTCTGCATTGAAAATTACTGTACTCTGAAAAAGGAGACTGAAGCAGATGTCAGAAAATGGAAAGCTATCCCTTGTTCTTAGGTAGGAAAAAAGCAATATAGTGAAAATGACCATACTTCCAAAACTGTTATACAGATTTAATGCAATCCTGATCAAAATTCCAACAGAATATCTCACACAATTAGAGAAAACAATCCTAAAATTCATTTGGAACCAGAAGAGACTTAGAACAGCGGAGGCAATTCTGGGCAACAAAGGGAAGGCAGGAGGGATCACAATCTTTGACTTGAAATTATACTATAAAGCTATGGTGATAAAACAGCATGGTACTGGCAAAAAAAGAGACCCAAAGATCAATGAAACATATTAGAAGATGCAGAAACAGCTCCAGACATACTCATCCACCTTATCTTTGATAAAGGTGCCAAGCACATTCACTGGAAGAAAGATAGTCTCTTTAGTAAATGGTGCTGGAAAAACTGGCTCTGTACATGTCAAAGATTAAAATTGGACCCATATATTTCACCACACACTAAACTAATTTCAAAATAGATCCAAAATCTAAATATTAAGACAAACATTAAATCTGCTGAAAGATAGAATAGGTAAGACTCTTGAAGACATTGGTGTAGGCAAAGACTTTATGAATAAAACCCTGATTGCGCAGGAACTATCACAAAGAATCAAAAACTGAGATCTCATCTTATTAAAAAGCTTTTGTACAGCAAGAGAAACCACTAGCAGAGTAAAGAAAAAACCCACAATGTGTTTGCCAGCTGTTCCTTAGACAAAGGATTACTATCCAGAACACATAAAGAACTAAAAAGAAAAAAAATCAGACCTCCCAAATTTAAAGACCCAATCCAAAAATGGGCATCTGAGATGAATACACACTTCTCAGATGAAGAAGTACAAATAGCAAATAAGTATATGAAAAAATGTTCAGCATCACTGCTCATTTGAGAGATGCAAGTTAAAACCACACTGAAACTCCATCTCACCCCAGAGGCAATGGCTATTATCAAGAAATCAACCAATAACAAATGCTGGAGGGGCTGTGGGGGAAAAAGGAACCCTTGTCCACTGTAGATTGGTGCAACCACTGTGGAAATCAGCGTGGTGATTCCTTAAAAAACTAGGCTTGGAGGTCCCATTTGACTCAGCTATCCCTCTTCTGAGTATATTCCCAGAAGAACTAAAAACATACCAAAGTAATGTATGTGCACCCATGTTTATAGAAACACAATCTGTAATAGCTAGATCTTGGAAACAACCCAAATGCCCATCAACTGAGGAATTTATTTAAAAAGTTGTGGTCTTTTTATAGTGTAGTACTACTTAGCCATAAAGAAGGATAAACTGGAGACTTTTATAGTAAATGGATGCAACTTGGGACCAGACTTACATGTATAAACATAGTATTGTCTCCCTAGTGTGAGAAGCTAAAAGAGTAAGATGCAAAATGTACAATAGATATTATGAAAAGGAAGGAGAAACTGGGATGGTGAAAAGGAGAAAAGAAGAAAGAGAAAAGCAAAAAAAAATACACGTACAAGATAGTTAAGGTAGTTATATTACTAATTTCTCTTAATTCATTGAAAAGAAAGGTTTGTGCTAATATTGTCTAGACAATTAAGTGCCTGTATCTTGTACTCTAATTTAAAGATAACAATATGCAATGTATTAACCATTGTTATCCTCCTATTATCTTGTTTTGAATGTTTTTTCTCTTTAAAATAAAAAAAGAGGAAGGGTATAAATTGGGTTATGGTTTCAGAGGCTTCGGTCCATGGTCAACTCCAAGGCAGAAAGAGCATGGCAGGAAGTCATGGTGGAGTAAAGCTGCCTAATTCAAGATGGCTGGGAAGCCAACCAGAGGAAACACATCCCTCCAAAGCTGCCTCCAACAGGGAATATTCAGCGGTAAACTTCAGTAGATTAGTTTAATGATAAGTATAGAACCCCCATGATTTTGTCTCCTCTCCAGGAGTCTCTTAATCCAATCATGCTGACAGTGAAGCCTAACCATCAAACTACCTAAGTAGAATCTAGGACAGAACAAAGGTGAAGCCCCCTCTTTGGGTCTCTCAGAGATGAAAACTTGCTCAGGTTGAAGGATGTGATGGTTAATTTTATATGTCATCTTGACTGGATCATGGGGTGAGCAGATATTTGGCTAAACATGATTTCTGCGTGTCTGTGAGGATGTTTCTAGATGAAATTAGCTTTTGAATTAGTAGACTGAGGAAAGCAGATGGCTTGTTCCCTTGAGAGTGAGCATCATTCGAATAGGTGGGGGCCTGAAGAGCAGAAAAAGGTAGAAGAAAGAAGTTGCCCTCTGCCTGGCTGCTTGAGCTGAAACATCAACTTTCTCCTATGTTCCAGTTGAGACTTATGCCATCAGCTCTTTGCACTCAGACTGGAACTACACAACTGGCTCTCTTGGGTCTTACAGATGATGGCAGATGGTGGGATTTGTCAGCTTCCATAATTGCATGAGCCAGTTCCTCATAAACCCCCTCCCCATCATAGATATCTGTTTCTCTGGAGAACATATAATACTGGAGACATTTGAGTGTCTGTTTATTAATGCCATCAGGTATTTTACTAATGTTTCCTCAAAAGAGAGAGCCATTATCTTCTAGAAGAGAAGAAAACCCAAATTCCCATACCATGTTCCTCACTGAGTTTGCAGACTGATCAAATGGGAAAAGAATACAAAGTCATCTGTAAACTGCAAAGTGTCCTATAAAACTGGACTGTTGTTCCAGTTCCCCACTCCTGGGTTCTGGGTTGCTTCAAAGTGAAACTTCAACCAAGAGGATAAATTTCCAGTCCCACATCTGGAAAGAACAATTTGACTACAATGCTGGTGCTATGTGATTGTTTTTCTCCTCTTGGGACTTGATTTTATGAATATAAATATATTGCATTTTATTACTTTTAACTCCTACAAGAATTTTTCCCCAAGTTAGCCTAAGCAACCAGTTTCAGTTTTCCTTTGAACATTTAAAAGAATAGAAGTGTGGAATAATTAAAATAATTATTAAAGCATTAGTTATGCAGAAGGGTTGCTTTCTTGCACAATTCCAGGGAGACACAAAAAGAGTAATCTGAAATTGGGGTTGAGTAGAAGAAAACCTTTCCTGGCAGAGCTAATTATTTCCTTACAATAGATTAATACTAAGAGCATGCTTGGCAAATTTTTCAATTAACAATAGTTGATCATCTCCAATAAGATTAACTTGTAATTTCCTTACAAACCATTATTAAAATTATTTTTCTTTTCCTTTTGCTTATTGTAAGACTCCTGTTTTTTTCACTTTCCTTCTCTGATTTTATAATTAGACCCTTTAGTCCTCCCTGTAGTGTTTCATGTGGCCTTGTGGAATTTTTAAATGGTAGAACTCAGAAGGGGATACTCCCCCATGAAAGGATTTCTTTAGACCCTGTATGTAATATTCCTGCTTAATATGGTCTCTCTTGGACCCTGATTAAATGACAGAGCTACTTAGCTAACTTGTTTGGGAGTTCAGTCTGCAGGTGTTTTAATCATATAAGGACATGGTTGTCTTGAGTCTTATTGTATTGAATTTGTTTTACTGTGTTGAATCTAAGCAATTATCTTTGCTGATCTTCCTCTTGGTTTCTGGGTGTTTTCCTAGGGGATTTTGATACCGTAGTCTCCAGCTTCCACAGTAGCTTCTTCACTGGCTTATCTCCTGTCCAGAATATTGTTTTGTGTAAACATGTTAAGCAGATTTATTCTTTCCCCAGGCCACTGATGAAGAGGCTAAAATGTA
This sequence comes from Dinomys branickii, assembly GCA_004027595.1. Taxonomy (NCBI): domain Eukaryota; kingdom Metazoa; phylum Chordata; class Mammalia; order Rodentia; family Dinomyidae; genus Dinomys; species Dinomys branickii. The sequence continues at coordinate 7,855 of PVLD010031422.1, read as the reverse complement.
ATAGACCCAAAGCTGACCCTAAAGGTCATCCTTCCAGTGTGCAGTGGTAGAGTGTAGCTTTTAAGAGCACCTTGCATAATTGTCGAACTTTGGGCGAGTTACATGCTGGCTCCTCATGGACAACTTAGATGAAAATACTCTATAAATGTCACGTCCTTGTCCTCTTTTCAAACTGTTGTGAGAAGAATAACATATAGGCTTGGATGGGTAGAGTGAAGATTTAGAAGCGGGCTGCTCCCCTTATTAGCTGAAAGACCTTGGACGAGTCACTTAGCTTCCGTGTGCCTCAGTTTCCTCATTAATAAAACAGAGATAACAATGGCAGCTTCACAGAGTTTGCAGGACTAATAGAATTTTTAAAGTGCTTGGCCTGTCCAAGAGACGCTAGCTATTTGGTGACCACTCCATTCTTAATGCATCTTTGGGTATGAGTTTTAAGTGTATTCCCTTTCAAAATCTGTGTGGTTTGGAGCACATGGGCTTTTCTGGTTTACTAATGAATCTGTTCTTCCAAAAAAAGAAAAAAAACCCCAAAAGCTCTTTAAAGTCAACAGCAATTACACACACACACACACACACAGTCTATTCAATTTTGTTAAATAGAGAAATTCTGTTGATTTAATTCTTTACAAAGCTATGAAGCTTACTTTTCTGTGTCGACTTTCTCCTTAGAACTTAACAGTCCATGTTGCTTCAATTTTATTCCTGTATTTTCCAAAGCCACAGAAATGACATGTATAGTTTTGTAATCTCTGGGGCCATTTCTTTCCAGTTTTTATTATGTAATATTTACACCGGCCCTTTTCTTATTCCCACGCGTAAATTTTTCAGGCTAGACTTCTTTTCCAAGTGGTGGGCCAGCACTTTCTTGTGTGTCCTACAGTGAAGCAGCTGGTCTGGCCCATTCCTGTGCCACCAGACCACCGTACAATGAGCTTACTACCCACAATGCCGCAGCACATCGCTAGCATTCTCTCATTTGGGGTGCGGCCCAATCTTTTTTGCTGTTCAGTGGTCACTCAATCAAAAGTATTTTAATTTACAGTAGGTCATTCATAAAGATGTTAATTAAGGACTTATCTATTAGTGAGGCTCTCTCCCCACAACAGCGGCTCTTTTAAAAAGCCCTGGAATGGGGGAAAGGGAGATGTTGTATTATCACAACAAACCATCCCCTGTCAGTGAATTATAGAAATAGTGGGTCCAGTGAGTGCGGACCATGTCACACGTTTAGTCTTTAATGACCAATTTGTTCCAGAGCCCAAGGGAATGTCTGTGTGCAACAAGCTAAATTTGGTTTATACTTGGAGGTTTTTTCCATTGGATTCAAGCAGATTGAAAAGTCATAAGCAAAGGGATACTGGGATAAGTAAAACTGTCTGCTTAAACTCATCCTCTTGTCTTTCCTTTGTGAAAGAGACACTAGAAGAGCATCTGGGGATCGTTATGGCTTCTAACTAGACTAGACGTCCCCCCCAAAGCCTCATGTGCTCATAGGTGGGGCTTACGATCATGGGGGTGTAATGGTGAATTAGAGGGTATGAGATTAAGGATGTCTGATCGCTAAATTGGTTTAGCGTAGAGCTGGGTGTGGGTAACAGAAGCCCCGCCCTTGCTGTGGGTGGCGCAATCAGTGTAGCGTGGATGGACTATAAAGGGAAAGACGGAAAGCACGCTTTGTTGCTGTTTGCTGCTTTCTGCCTGCCCTGCTGTGGGCTGTTTGTCTTCTGCCATGCCCCTCTGCCAAGCCACCCTGCCTTGGAGCCCAGCTGACTATGGACTGAAACCTCTACAAACTGTAATCTGAAATAAACCTTTCCTCCTTTAACTTTGGGTATTGGGTATTTTGTCTCAGCAATGAGAAGATAACTAAGACAGGGTCACCTTGAGATGAGCACTCATGTGTCATCTTTATTAATGGCCCAGAGTATCATTTTGCAGCAAGGAATTAATGGATCTAGATATTGATCATCAATAGTTGGTAACATCTCAAAGGGGCAAGCCGATGTTATGTTTTTCCTGATGGGAGGACACACCACTACTTATGAAGTAGTCTCATCAAAAAGAACAAACCCAATGTGATCAAACCTCTAGGTCCTGTCACCAATTTATAAGAAAGAAGAACACAGAATATGGAAAAACTGTGGAGGTGCAATTAGAAAAATCTAAACCACAATGAGTCGACAGAAAGAACACTCCTGTGTCTTTACAAGTTGAGAGAGAGAGAGACAGAGAGAGACAGAGACAGAGAGACAGAGAGAGACAGAGAGAGAGACACACACAGAGAGAAAAGAGAGGGCACCTACAACATTAAAGAGATGTAAAAGGCAAATCACTCCAGCACAATACACCAAATTTATTTAGATACTAGTTGAAACAAAGAAATGATCAAAAACATTTATGAGATAAATGGGAAATTGAGCGCTATTTGGAGTTATTAATTTTTTAAGACATGGTAACAATATTGTGTTTATTTTGTTTCAAAAAAGAAGAGCTTCACTTGAAGGCACAGGCGGGACATTACAGAGAAGATGACGGATGTCTGTGATTCACAGCAAGATAATGTGGAAGAGGGAAAAGCGACTGAGGATGCAGATGCCACATGATGAAATAGGTCTGTAACTGCAGAAGTTGGGTACTAGGACCTCACTGTATTATTTCCTTTACTTGTGTATCTGTTTAAAGTTTTTCATAATAACAGATGATAAGCATAGTCTGGTGTGGTGGTAACACCCATAATCTCAACACTTTGGGAGGCTGAGCCAGGACTGCAAGCTCGAGCCTAGCCTGTGAAATTTAGTGACTTAGTGAGGCCCTGACTAAAAATAAAAAATAGGGAAAAGCTGGAGATCAGTGTGAAGGCCCTAGGTTCAACCTCCAAAGCTGAAGAAGTAGTAAGCAAAGGTACTATGAAATCCTAAATCTCAAGACGGAAATAAAAATCAAGCAAGAGCTGTATGATTCAAATATGAAGTGCTGTGGTAGAAGATCTAAATGATGTTCACTGTCTGATATATGTGTAGACAGAGAGGTAGATTAATTCACTAGAGGGTTTCAGCAAGACTTGAGGGATCTCACTCTGGTTCTAAAATTGACAGTCAGAAGGTCAGGCTCTGAGCTGCAGTTTTACTGCCTTGCGATTTGCACTATTTAACCTCTAGCATATATCTCCACTGTCTTGAGGTGTAGGAGAGATAAAGGATAAAACAGAAAGAAAAACTCCTTATTTTCTGGTTGGTGTTTTAGTGCTAGGCACTTTATACACATATCATTTCACTGTCATCCTGAACGTAAACCTTGAGGTGTACATTATAGTCCCTAATGTGTAGGCAGCGCTATGGTTCAGATTTCAAAAGTCCCTCATAAGTCTTATGTATTCAGAGTGGGCCATGTGGAAGGTGACTAGATCATGGGAATGTTATACTCACCAGGGGAGTCTATTTTTAAAACAGAATGACCAGTCTAGGGAAGCGACGTCCCTCTTTTTTCATGTGCAGTCCATCAGTAAAAGATTTAGTATATTCATCTTCAATAAATACATATTTCTTTTAAAAGTTTTATGAGTACTGGCTACAGTTATACTACTCCGTCTTGTATACTATGACTATGGGACTCCGAGAAAATGATTTCATTTGTATTTTATTTTAAAAGAGACTCCACTTTATCTTTTAGAGAAGTTTGAGGTTCACAGCAGAATTGAGTGGAAGTACAGGGCCTCCCCACACGGACAGCCTCAGGAGAGCTGGTGAATAATCAACAAACCTAGACCACCATATCATCAATGTCCAAATCTACAGTCTACACTGGGTTCCCTCTTGGTGTTAGACACTCTGTGGATCTAGAAACATGCATCATACCAAGTAATCTCGCTGCCCTCAAACCTCTCTATGGTCCACTTACTCTTCTCTCTTTCCATCCCCCAAAACCACCAGTCATTGTACTGCGCCCACAATTTTGCCTTTCCTAGAATGTCATATATTTGGAAGCATATGGTATGTAGCCTTTTCAGATAGGCATCTTCACTCAGTAATGTATATTAAAGGATTTTCCATGTCTTTTCGTGGCTTAACGGATTATGTCATTGCAGTACTGAATAATGGGTCATTGTCTGGAAGCACCACAGTTTACCCATTCACTCACTGAAGGATATCTCAGTTGCTTCCAAGTATTGGCAAGTATGAATAAGTCCGCTACAAACACCCGTGTACATGTTTTTGTGTGAACATAGCTTTCAACTCAGGGCAAATACCAAGGAGTACAACTGCTGTATTGTATGGGAAGGGTTTGTTTAGTTTTATGAGAAACCATCAGACTGTCTTCCAAAGCACTGGACCGTTTTACTTTCTCACCAGCATTGTGTGGAAGCTCTTATTGCTCCATGCCCTTTTTAGCATGTGGTGTTATGGTCAGTATTTTGGATTGTTGCCATTCCAACGGGGGTGCAAAGATGTCTCATTGTTTTAACTTGCAATTCACAATGACATGTTGAGTATCTTTTTATATGTTCCTTTGCCATCTTCTTTGTTAAGATACCTGTTTAGATCTTTTCTCCATTATTTAACCTGGTTGCTTATTTTCTTTTTATTGAGTTTAGGAGATCTTTGGGTATTTTGCATAACAGGCCTTTATCATGCATGTATTTTGTCAGTGTTTTCTCCCAGTCCCCCAGTCTCTCTGGCTTGTCTTTTTCTCTTGACAGCATCTGTTGTAGAGCAAATGTTTTTCTTTTTAATGAAGTTCCACCTTATCAATTATTTTTTTCCAAGATCATGCCCTTGATAGTGCACCTAAAAAATCACCAAATTTAAAGTCATTTAGAGATTCTCTTGGGTTACGTTCTGAGATTTTTATAGTCTTGCATTTTATATCTGAATCTAGAATCCATTTTGATTTAATTTTTATGATGCATATTAAGGTCTGTGTTTAGATGAATTTTTTCCTACATGGAAATGTCTGATTCTTCCAGAAGCATTTGTTGAAAAGACTATGTTTTCTCCACTTTATTATCTTGTCAAAGGGCAGTTGCTTATATTTGTGTGAATACGTTTCGGGGCTCTCTATTCTGTCCCATTGATCTATTTGTGTATTCTTTCACCAGTACCACCCCATCTTGTTTGAAGTCCCGTAGTGTCAGTCTTCCCACTTTGTTCTTCTCTTTCAATGTGTATTGACTGTTACGACTCTTCCATCTCTTCATACACACTTTAGAATCATTGCGTCAATACCCACAAAGTAATGTGCTAGGGTTTGACTGGATTTGTGTTGGGTCTGTAGATCAAGTTGGGGAGAACAGACATCTTGGTAATACAGAGTCCTCCTATTTATGAACATGAAATCTCTTTGTTCATTTGGTTCTTTGATTTCTTTCAACAAAGTTTTATAGTTTTCCTCATATAGATCTTGTACATATTTGTGGAGATTTATTCCTAAGTATTTCATTTTTGAGGTGCTAGTGTAAATGATGCAGTATTGTGTTTTTAATTTCACATTCTCTTGCTCACTGCTGGTAGAGAAGAGATTGACTTTCATATAGTAACCTTATATCCTGAAACCTTCCTAAAATAACTTATTAGTTCCAGGGGTCTTTTTGTCATCAATTCCTTTGGATTTTCTACATAAATGAACAGCACCTGCAAACAAAGATAGGTTTGTTTCTTCCATTCAAATCTGTGTATCTTTATGTTCTTTTTCTTATTGCATTATCTAAGCATTCCAGTATGATGTTGGAAAGAAATCATGCGGAGGGACATCCTTGTCCTGTTCCTGATCTTAGTGGGAAAGCTTCCAGATTCTGAGTTCTATTGTCTATCTTTGGTATTTTACCTGTAGGTTTTTGTACATGTTCTTTATTAACTTGAAAAAGTTTTCTCCTATTCCTAGTTTTGCTCAAAGCTTTTCATCATGAGTGGGTGTTAGATTTTGTCAGATGCTTTTTCTACATCTATTGGTATAATCATGTGATTTTTCTTCCTTAGCTTATTGATATGAGGAATTACCTTAACTGATTTTTAAAATGTTGCCTGCTTGGAATAAATCTCATGGAGTAAAAATAATTCATTAATATTATAAACAAAAGAAATGCTCCCTTTTTTACTTTGTAAGTGAGAGGGGTGTGACTGAATGTACTTTGCGCTTTTGGAAAAATCACAGTTTAACACTTTGGGAAAATGTGTTTGGAAAGTCTGATGCCAGTTTCAGGTTATTTTGCTGAAACTTGGTTTGAATGACTTCACATGATTGGGAATGGCACTGATAAAGATTTGTAGATTCAAAAAGAAGAAGCAAATTGTTGGCTCTGTTGCAGAATCACAACTACATATATATTAACAATATATATTTTTAAAAACCATATATCAGTCACATTAGTCAAGTTTCTCCGGAGATACAGGAGCAATGGAAGACGATAGGTAGAAGATAGATAGACAGATGGGTAATAGGTAGATGACAGACAGATAGATAGACAGACAGATAGATAGATAGCGGTATCCCAGTCTCCTATGGGTAAGGAATTGGTTCTCATGGTTATGGAGGATGACAAGTCCCATATTCTGCCATCTCCAAGCTGGAGACTCAGGAAAGTACAAGGTGTAGTTCTTGTCCAAGTCTGAAGACTCGGACGCCAGAGTAAAGTCCCAGCCAAAGAGCAGGAGAAGATTACAGTCTCAGCTTCACCAAGCAGACAGGAGGGGACAAATTCTCCCTCCCTCTAACTTTTTGAGATCTTCTGGTGTTTTTGTTTTTTTGGTACCAGGAATCAAACTCAGGACCTTGGGCTTGCCAGGCAAATGCTTATGCCACTGAGCTATATCCCCAGCCCCCTCCCTCTAACTTTTTGTTTCATTTAGATTGTCCATGGATTGGGTGATGCCTACTGACCCTGGGAAGGCAATCTTCTTTCCTGAGCTCCCAGCTGAGTCGATAATCTCATCCAGAAATATCCTTGCAGACACATCCCAAAATATCATCCAATCTGGGCACTCTGAAACCTAGTCAGGTGGATACATGAGATGAACCATCACATCAATTGTGAAAAAATTTTTGTTGACATTTGGCTAGCGAATTTCTGCATTTTAATGTCAGATTGTTCTTTAGAAAAATGGAAAGTGCAGCATTTTTGAAGATATCTTCATTTGGAATATACTTTAAAAAGATTTAAAATTTCAGGTCTATATTTTTTGTAAGTGTGCAGATATGAAAGTTTTAAGGGTCATCTATATACACTGTTGTCTACAACAAATGTACAGTGAAGGAAACTTGCAGAAATCTAGGTAGGCTTTCTCCCTAGCATAGGTTTCTTGTAAAACATAGTTTATTTCTCACTACTTAAAACATATCACATTTTTCTCAAAGAGATAGACTATATGTTTTTACTGAAAGTTTCTACTAAATAGAGATTAGATCATTTGTCAATCTTCAAAATGTTTAGGGGATTTGGAATCTTTATTCAAAAGCAAGGAAGCCGTCGCCATTCCATTCATTGTGTGTGTGTGTGTGGTGGGGATAGAACCCAGAGCCTTTGCCCTGAGATGCTTCCCTAGCTCTTTTAAATTTTATTTTGAAAATGGGTCTTGCTAAGTCTCTAGGTGGACTAGGCTGGGCTCAAGCTTGAGGCTCTTCTGCCTCAGAGTCAGCTAGGATTAAGGGCCTGTGCCATTATGTCTGATTCCCATTGTATTTTAAAGCTCTCTTTTCTCTCACAATAAGGTGCTTGCACAACCCCTGGGACTATGACAATTTTATCAGCATGATCAATATCCTCACAGCTTATTTATTACTTTTTAAAAGTTAAAAATATTATAGCAATTTTCATAATTTCTCTCTGAAGTCTGTAACAAAACTGTATTGGGAAGAGCTA